>SNQN01002949.1:10890-22219 GCA_008642245.1 Bassia scoparia
TCTCGGGTACGAGCCTACGGGGTACACAGCCATGGATTGGTGTGGCAGTGTCTCTCTAGGGCTTTAAATCGTCGAGAGCTCGACTCGACCTCAACCTCCGTGATGATGTACGCGAATCTGATCTTGCCTGACTTATGGTGATGGAAACATGGCAGTGAGTTGTGGTGTGTATTGAGATCGGTCCTTATCACCGTATGAGGACGCTGTTGTCACCATCTGTCCCTTATGTAGACCAGCAAGTGCGTAACGTCTCCAAAGCGATGGGTAGCCTGTCAGTCGGCAATCAAACGACTCTCCAACTCTAGTGCATTTGAGGCCATATCACTATAGTTTGCCTTTTTATCGATTAAATATAAACAAGTCAGTAATTAATTATTCATGAAAGATTAGTATTCTCGTAGTTGATGAACCTTACAAAAACTGGTCAGTTGTGCCGGCTGATAGTCGTAGGCGACGGTGGACGTGTGGTTGTGGTAATCTAATGTGCGCTTGCGAACTCTGTAGTACTCTCTGGTTCGTGCAACCGGTGTATGGAATCCTTGGAAATTTGCCTCCCGCACGATTTCCCAGGATTCGAGGTAGTGACTGAATTAGTTGGGGGTAGTTTTTGTGTTCACTATCTTCGTTTCCATCAAGTGGTGGAGTTTTTCATGTTGTACTCACTAGGGTGGATGTACCAAAGTGTTTTGCACATATTATGGAAAATTCGATCTGGAAGACCTTCAAAATTTGGAATTAATGTTTTTAGACTTTTTTCTCATATACACTATTTGCAAATATAATGATGCTCACGGAAAAAAAACTCAGTTGAAATTTTAACACTCCTTAACCTGTGTAATGTAGCCACTCATATTTAATTATCAAATATACTCGTACTAAAATAAAACTAGAATAAAATATGTATCGCCACTATAGACTATATCTAAATAATTCATAAATTATGCATCTACAAGTGGTAATTCTGGTTTGTGAGCGAAGTCTTGTTGACGTGTTTGCACGTAAATTTATCTGGCGCACTAGTTAGAGTGACCCTTTCGATCAATATATAATAATCGCTTTTCACAATTACAATGGATTTTATTTATTCGATCTTGTTAATGAGAATCAAGTAATGTCAATGATGTAAAGGGTACTTCTTAATCTATAATTGATGTGAAGTCTATATCGATACCATAATAAATTATTGTGGATGCTGTAATCATCATAACTTGTGGAATTTTTATATATGTTTTTTTTAAAAAAAGCTACTCCCTAACTATTTTTTTCATCATTTTTTTTCTTTTTAGCTAATTTCATTTTATGTTTATTTTTTAAGATAAATTCATATTTATTTTTTCAATATTTTTTATTTTTAAAAATAGAAGAAATAATTGTTTTCAATTTCTTTCTTTGTGGAAATGAATCAATGGTAAAGTTCTCTGACCAACTTAGTGATGATTTTTTCGCTATACCATTAACCTAATAATAAAAAGAAAAAAAAATTCAAAAGAGATTTTTAATATCCTAGCCGCTAACTTCTTTTGCTATAGATATAATAATATTTCCTACAATTTTATAGATTAATATTTGAATATATTTTGCTTGAAAACCAATATTATTTAATTCTTCTTCTCTATTAACATAGAATTTAATCAATTTATATTTATAATATATAAATAATAAGTTTTACTAATGATGTGTTAATATGAATCACGACACACCTATTAAGTATCTAATGAATTAATTAATTTACAAAATACTCTCTTAAATCATTCTGTTATGAACAGCACGTCTTGTTTAGTAATTATTGTTACGGATAGTCGATTAAACTGCATATTCGTCTGATCGAAACATGTTAATGTTAAAAAGTAGAAATGTTCATTGGTTTTAATAGAAGATTGACATTATATTTGTATAAACTATGATACGACCTTCTCAAATTTTGTAATGTTAAGCTGATCATTTTAATATGCATTAACATTCTCAATTTGTATTGCGTGTATTAATAGATTTATTATTATATTACTTAACTGTTGTTTGATGTATCTTTTTATATTATATTTTGGAACATCTTGTTTTAGATATCCTGTGAATATTTTAACAATACTATAGAATCGTAAATATCTACAAGAATGAATAAAATATCTTAGCAATGAAATTGTAAGATATTCAGCCATAGTTATATATGTTAGATTTGATTAGATTATACTTCCCTCTACGGGTTGTTTTAGAGTCTTTATATTTATTTTCATAGTTTTGAAGTGTTTTGTTTTGTGAGTCTTTTTCCTCATTTCTTCTCTAACTCTAACGGTCGCTTTAGGTTTTTGCCATTTTCTCTTCCTGTTTGAATCTGGTTTTGCAGCACTCTTTGTTGAGCATTGTTGAGTTGTTTTTTTTGATCGGTGCAGCATTCATTTGTTGAGCATTGTTGGAGTTGTTTTGACAACTTGGATTGTTGCGGCTCAGGTTTATGTTCGGTCACTTTGGGAAGTTTGGCGCGTTTTGGGCACTTGGATGTGTTAGGCAACTTCAATTGAGCATAACTTCGCCACACTTATCTTTGATGTGATTCCACATGGAGGTGAAACTCTTGATATCTTTGAAACGACTGGTCATATGCCTGATTCCGCAATGTAAGAAAGATAATGATCGTGTTCCTTTTCCTGATTGCAGTCTAGTGGCCTAGTAGCGGGTCTACTCTGCTCCGGATTGTATCGATTTTTCTATTTTTGCTTTGTTTTACCTTTCTTTTCTTGTTTTGGCTGGTTGCATTCTACTATGTTAGACTTTTGATCACTCATCTTTCATTATTGTAAGACACTTTAGCTTGCTCTCTCTTAGTTTGAGTTCATTTTGTTACTATTCATCTCTCTAGCTTATTTTTTTTCACTTTTAGCTCTTACTTTGAAATTCTTGCATCAATTTATATTGAGCTTATACAATTCTAACCCTTGTACTTCTTTATTTTAAATTTGTTTAAGGTTTTATTTTTATGATTGCCTTTTTTTGGGTTTGTGTTGTTTTGCCAAGGCCGACGTTTTGGCATGTGCGACCATGCCGGCCGATGGCCCAAATGATTAAGGGCCCAATCCAGTCATGACATTAATAAATAGTAACTAAACTACGTTATGATACTTGGCTCGCTAGTTATATCCTGCTATGTATAGATGCCCAAGGGTCAAATTCCACTGCTTTTTTTTACAACTTCCCTTTTTCATATTTTGGATATCGTCATGCTCTATTTAGCGGTTTTACATGAATTCTACTCTTTTCTTACGTCTTTCAAAACTTATTTTAAGTCATTAATGTCTAGTTTTCATAATTATTTTAATTCATATTTATTAGTTTATTATATCTATTTTTTCACACCTTTTGAAAGATCAATAATAGGATATAGGGTAGCTTATCAAATTGCACAGGGCCTTCATGTTGCCCGGCCTAGTTTTGCTTTTTTTACATTTAAGTGAGATCTTGTGTTGTTGTGTTGTCTCTGGGTTATATCTTGTTTTTAAGTATGTGTGTAGCTTATTCGCTGGGTTGGGTGAACCCTCATTCACCTTAATCACCATGTTTGATTGATTTTCGTTGGATTTTCCATGACTGTGTGTTTTAGGAGGTGCATTCTATTTACATGCTTAGCTACCATGATGTTTTCTAGCCTTAGACAGAACGAGTTGAAGCTTTCGGTATCTCTCTCTAACTATTTAGATGAAGGAACCATGGAATAGGGCCGGTTTAGGATTTTACTAGCTTTCGTGTATTGGCTTAAATCGACGTCTGTGATCAGCCTGAAATGGTCTGTATGCAAGTAGGTTCTCTAGCTCGCTTGAGAGTTGTTCACTTTGAAAGTCTCCTCTTGTGGTTAACCGTGCTAGAATGCCTCGTGTGTGCGTTTGTGTTACTATGTGGTCTGTGTGGTGACTCCAATCCTAGTACTTCATTGTTTCTCTACGTTAATTGTGTTTGTGACTCCACTCTTCTGTATGGCTTAGTTGTCGCTTCGATATAGTCTGCTTACACAGTTTTTCTCGTGGTTCGCCCTTACTTGCCCATACTAGTAGCTGTAGGCGATAGTTGTTTTATCTTTGGTAGCACATCGAGCAGGCATCAAATTCTTAATGCTTTAGCAATATATAGTCTGTATAACCGTTATGTTGTTCGCATATTAGCAATATTACCTTTATGTCTTGCTATTAAAATTCTTGCATATTATGATATAATTTCGAAAAAATAGTTAAGAAAATGGGCGAGAACAATGAACGACAATGATACAGTGTAGATCAGTGGGGGTATTGCCTTAATATCTAGTGACTTTGTACAGCCGTCATTGAGAAGTTTAATGTGTTGTGTATAATTTAGTCTTACTCCTTACATGCAATTATGATTACTTTGCATACTTTTGTCATCTTATATAGACACCATTTATTCAATACTCTACATAATTAATTAACATAATATGAAAATCGTACGATCCTCTTATATAGAGGCTTATGTATTAACCTCCCAGTCCCTCTACGTGACTTCCTGGTGCACTATGAAAATTTTGAATTACTTGCAACGTTTTTTTCATTCTAAAAGTAATTAGTTTTTTATTCCTTCTTCCACTATGGATGTTCGATATTCTTATCTTCGCTTGCAATTTGGGATTTTCCCATAATCCCTACTTAAGCCTAATAACCCATTACCCCGTGTTTTTAAACGCCTCATATTACCCCCAATTAACCAAATAGTCCATACCCTTAATGAGCCAAAAGCCGTTAGTTTTAACTAACTCTAATTTCAATTTAGCATCCATTACAACACTTTAACTAATTCTTACCTTACCCTTATCCTTTCATTAATCACTCTTAATTTACATACCACACCCATTTTAATTGGAACACTAAACCAGAATCAACGAAATATTGTAATTAAAAGCATGTCCACTCAAATGCCATGCCACCAGAACGTCATACTTTCGGTACAGAGGCATCCAATCCCATACAGTCTGCTCGAGAGAATAGTCTCTAGTAAGCTAAAGAAGACGTACCACGCCATGACAATGAACTTCAAAAATTTCCATCAGCAGATAGCAACACTTTTTTGATACTTATATGCGCATGGACACTTGAATCATTAAGCACCCCACCTGCAGCATCAAGAAGGGTGTATCCCGCATTAAGTTTATCGGGAATTTCTTACATTGCCCTTCAATCCACATCCTTAACCCGTTTTTCAATGCTGCTCTGCATTCGATGATGTGCGCTCGTTCGGTGCTTGCGGGTGTCGTTGGTTGCTGGAGTGACATAATTTTGGTTTTTTTTGATTTTGGGGGTTTAATTTTGGATTTGGCTCATGGTTTAAGAATGAGATGAGTATATAAGTGTGAATCCATCAGTTAACTTAAATGCAGCATTAGCAAGGCCAACGATTCACCCATCTCGGTTGTACATGCTCATAAACTGCAAAACAAAATATCCCAATTCGTTAGACGCAGCGATGAAGAAACCCAGGTCCCAATATAAATTGAAACACCAAAAAACTGAATTAATATAGGTATTAGGTTTCTGATTTGTATAGAAGGGAGTGAGATAGAAGGCGAAGAGTGGAGACATAGTTATAAGCTGACTATGTTTTTTTTTATATATGACGTAACTAAGTTGTCAAGAAACATACGTGTTAACTTCATAGGTAAGTATTTGGCTTTTTTTAATGTGGGGTATTGAGGCGTTTTAAAAAACACGGTTAATTGGTATTAGACGTAAAGTCAGGGTGATGGTGAAAATCCCATAATTTTGTTTTCAGAATACGATCATGAGGAATAAATAAGTATTGATATTTTAATTTTATTACTTGGCTGTGTCTCACTCCTAGGTTAATTTAGGGGAGAAAAATAGAGACAGAAAGAAAGGGTTATGTAGGGTGTAGAGATAATTTTACGTAAAGAGAAGTTACGAGTAAATATAAACAATCAAAGTAGAATTAGGGAGTAATTCATAGCTTAGTGATTAATTATAAGAAAAGTCCAATCATTTTACCACTCGTATTAAAAATGTATATAAAACATAGTGAGTAATATAATCATTATAAAGAATAAATAAAATTAAGATCATTCACCTTACACGTTGCGAAGTGTCAGCATAGGTGAAGGTTGATCTGTCTTTATTAGTATTATTGATTACTTAATTATATATTCTTAATTAGGATTTTTGCCAAAAATACCCATTTGACTTTTTTTAGAAAAACTCACCCACATCCTTTCATTAAAAAAAAATCCCTCTTTCTAAAACTATAGAATACTACCCACCTTGGTTTCAGGCTACAACATACCACTTCGCTCGGCCACAAAGCGTTTCTCGCTTTTTTGCCGAATCTGTGATATTTCCTATTTCTTGCCTCCTATCTTTCAATTCCTATTTATCTTTATACATCTCTGGATACCTATTTTCTTCGTATTTATTCTCTGCATTCGCCTCACTCTTTCCTTTCATACCTCTCTCTCCTCTTTTTCCCTAGGAGATCCTACTCTAACAACAACAATTACCGCATAGCTCAGTGATTAACATTCTAACACATTACACTTCACTTCAATAATCTAATCAATTCCTATTTAAAATCTTATTCCATCAATTCAATATTACAATATATCACAAAAATATCTGCCAATATTGCCTGCGACGTTTACTCTGTCGCTCCAGTCTGTCTGTTATGTCGTTCGCCGATGAGTGGAAATTTTTGAAGTTCAATTTGTGCATTGGGCAGTGGTTACGTCTTCTTTAGGCTTACTGAAGCTTATTCTCTCTGATGCAGGACTTGTATGTACGTATTGGATGGCCTCTGTACCGAAAGTATGGACATGCCTTTGAGGTGGACATGCTTTTAATTACCAAATTATTTTCGTGATTCTGGGTTTTAGGTGTTCCAATTAAAATTGGGTGTGGGGTAATTAAGAATTTAAGAGTGATTAATGAAAGGATTTAAGGGTGGTTAAGGTTAATAGATTAGTTATAGTTGTGTAATGGATGCTAAATTGAATTAGAGTTAACGGTGTTAAAAACTTAACGGGTTTTTTTGGCTCATTAAGGGTATTTGGACTATTTTTTCTAATGTGGGGGGTATATGAGGCGTTTCTAAAAACACGGGGGTATATGGGTTATTAGGCTTAAAGTCATGGATATATGGGGAAAAATCCCAAATTTTATTGCAAGGAAAGGTATATGAATATCCGACAAGTCCTATAGTGAAGAAAGGAATAAAAAACTAATGTACTTTTTAGAATCGAAAAAATACGTTGCAAGTAATTCAAAATTTTCATTAGTGCACCATGAAGTCTATAGAGTGGGACGTTGTATTATATACATAAGCCTCTATCATAATACGGATCGTACGATTTCATTTATGTATGTAATTAATTATGTAGAGTATTTAATAAAGTGTCTAATTATAAGTTATAATACAAAGTATTATGTTTCATTTTTTATAGTAAGACTTAATGTTTAACCTTTATAAGYTGTGCATYGCACGGGTATTGTACTAGTAATTATAYTAAAGCGCAGTCGACTCTCACCCTGTTGCTGACACRTGTYACRTTGTCGTTCAATTGTTTCTCGCCYATTTTCCTTAACCTATTTTTTYGRAAATTATATTCAAAATATTGCTAAGATATTTTCTAATATGCAATATGACATAAACGGCTAATATTGCTAATATGCGATACAACATATACGGTTATACAGCTATATATTGCTAAAAGCATTAAGATATGTGATTGCCTGTCGATGTGGCTACCAAAGATAAAACCTAACTCGGCCTCACTATGCTACTAGTATGGGCAAGTAAGGGTCGAACCCACGAGAAAAACGTGTTAAGCACTGACTAATTATCGAAGCGACAAGCTAAGCCATGAACAAGGTTAAGAATGTGGTCACAAACACTATTAACGTGAGAGAAACAAACAATGAAGGTACTAGGATTGGGAGTTCACCACACAAGACACACATGTAACAACCAAACGCAAACAACGAGGCATTCTAGCACGGTTTAACCGACAAGAGGAGACTTTCAAAGGTCCTAACCACTCTCTCAAGCTAGCTAGGAGAACCTCACTTGCAATTCAAGACCTATTCTCATGGCTTGATCACAAGCTCGATTTAAGCACATAATCCACGAAAGCTAGTAACATCCCTAGAATCCGGCCCCTATTCTCATGGTTCCTTCATCTAAATAGTTAGGAGGAGTATACCGAAGAGTTCAACTCTCGTTCCTTCGTCTAAGGTCCCTAGAAAAACTATCATGGTAGCTAAGCATGGTAATTAGCAATTGCACCTCCTAAACTACACAAGTCATGGCAAAATCCAACGAAAATCTCAAGCAAACATGGTGATTACATGGTGAATTGAGGGTTTCACCCAACCCTAGCTAATAAACTACTCACACATACTTAAAAACATAATATAAACCAAGATTGACAAACTAAACAACAAGATCTCAACTTAAATGTAAATCAAAGCAAAACTCAGGGCCGGGGCTAACATGATAGGGCCCTGTGCAATTTGATAAGCTTAGGCCCCTATATCCCTATTATTGATCTTTCAAAAGGGTGTTAAAAAATATATTGAGTAAATAAACTAATTAAATAATATGAAATTTTAAGAAGTAATTATTGAAAAACTAGACATTAATGACACTTATTAAATTAAGTTTTGAAAGACTGTAAGAAAAGAGGTAGAATTCATGGAAAACGCTTAGGAATTAGAGCATGACGATTTCCAAAAATATGAAAAATGGGAAGTTGTTAAAAAAAAGCAGTGAGATTTGACCCTTGGGCATCTGATACATATGCTAGGATACTAACCAGCGAGCCAAATTATCATAACNTATACGGTTATACAGCTATATATTGCTAAAAGCATTAAGATATGTGATTGCCTGTCGATGTGGCTACCAAAGATAAAACCTAACTCGGCCTCACTATGCTACTAGTATGGGCAAGTAAGGGTCGAACCCACGAGAAAAACGTGTTAAGCACTGACTAATTATCGAAGCGACAAGCTAAGCCATGAACAAGGTTAAGAATGTGGTCACAAACACTATTAACGTGAGAGAAACAAACAATGAAGGTACTAGGATTGGGAGTTCACCACACAAGACACACATGTAACAACCAAACGCAAACAACGAGGCATTCTAGCACGGTTTAACCGACAAGAGGAGACTTTCAAAGGTCCTAACCACTCTCTCAAGCTAGCTAGGAGAACCTCACTTGCAATTCAAGACCTATTCTCATGGCTTGATCACAAGCTCGATTTAAGCACATAATCCACGAAAGCTAGTAACATCCCTAGAATCCGGCCCCTATTCTCATGGTTCCTTCATCTAAATAGTTAGGAGGAGTATACCGAAGAGTTCAACTCTCGTTCCTTCGTCTAAGGTCCCTAGAAAAACTATCATGGTAGCTAAGCATGGTAATTAGCAATTGCACCTCCTAAACTACACAAGTCATGGCAAAATCCAACGAAAATCTCAAGCAAACATGGTGATTACATGGTGAATTGAGGGTTTCACCCAACCCTAGCTAATAAACTACTCACACATACTTAAAAACATAATATAAACCAAGATTGACAAACTAAACAACAAGATCTCAACTTAAATGTAAATCAAAGCAAAACTCAGGGCCGGGGCTAACATGATAGGGCCCTGTGCAATTTGATAAGCTTAGGCCCCTATATCCCTATTATTGATCTTTCAAAAGGGTGTTAAAAAATATATTGAGTAAATAAACTAATTAAATAATATGAAATTTTAAGAAGTAATTATTGAAAAACTAGACATTAATGACACTTATTAAATTAAGTTTTGAAAGACTGTAAGAAAAGAGGTAGAATTCATGGAAAACGCTTAGGAATTAGAGCATGACGATTTCCAAAAATATGAAAAATGGGAAGTTGTTAAAAAAAAGCAGTGAGATTTGATCCTTGGGCATTTGATACATATGCTAGGATACTAACCAGCGAGCCAAATTATCATAACGTGAGTTTAGTTGTACTATTTATTATATGTAATGTACTTGGATTCGGGGCCCCTTAATCATTTGGGCCCTGAGCGGCCGCGCATGTCGCACATGCCAAACGTCGGCCTTGGCAAAACTAACACAAACCCAAAAAAAATGCAATCATAAAAATACTTAACCAAATTAAAAATAAAGAAGTACAAAGGGTTTAGAATTGTTACTAAAGCTTCAATATAAATTTGATGCAAGAATTTCAAGTACAAGAGCTCAAAAGTGAAAAAATAATAAGCTAGAAGAAGATGAATAGTAAGCAAAATGAACTCAAACTAAGAGAGAGAAACTAAAGCTAAAGTGTCTCTTACAATAATGAAAGATGAGTGGATCAAAAGTCCTAACAAGTAGAAATGCAACCAGCCAAAACCAAGAAAAGAAAAGGTAAAAACAAAAGCAAAAATAGAAAAGTCGATATGCAATCCGGAGCAGAGTAGCACCCGCTACTAGGCGCTACTAGACTGCAATCAGGAAAAGGAACAACCATTATTTCTTTCTTTTACATCGGAATCAGGCATATGACCAGTCGTTTCAAAGATATCAAGATGTACTTTCACCTCCATGTGGAATCACATCAAAATGATAAGTGTGCTGAAAGTTATGCTCAATTGAAGTTGCCTAACACATCCAAAGTGCCCAAAACGCTCCAAAACTTCACCAAAGGTGACCCGAACCATAATCCTGAGCCGCAAACAATCCAAAGTGTGTCAAAACAACTCCTAACAATGCTCAACAAATGAGTGCCTGCAAAACCGATCAAAAAACAACTCCTAACAATGCTCAACAAATGAGTGCCTGCAAAACCGATCAAAACAGAAGAGAAAATGTGGCAAAAACGCTAAAAGCGACCGTTAGAGCGTTAGAGAAAGAAATGAGGAAAAAGACTCAACACAAAGACAAAACTAACTCAAAACTATGAAAAATAAATAATAAAAAGACTCTAAAACCGGATATAAAATCCGTATATCAATATGCTAATATATACACGACTAATATTTTCTTACATATAAATATTGCTAAGATATTTTATTCACATTATGATCTTTATGATATATTATTCTATATATTGTTAAATATTCTAAATATCTAAAAGATTTTCAAACATAATTAAAGATAGACATAAACACAGTAGTAATTAATAAATGAATAACAATATATTGTCTATCTAATAAATATCACGCTTAATTACAATTTTGAGAATTGAGATTGATATTTTGAAATTACTAAGCATATACAACAAGGGTCGTAATCTTCTTATTTTAATATATCACCAATGAAATTTCACTTTTTAACAATTAACTTGTTTGT
>SNQN01002949.1:44968-66888 GCA_008642245.1 Bassia scoparia
CTACTTACCAGAGGTTGGTCAATAAAATATTCGACGGTCAGATTGGCCGGAATATTGAAGTATATGTAGATGACATGATTATCAAAAGTAAACTTGAGACTGACCATATTGCTGATCTTAGGGAAACATTCGAATCTTTGAGAAAGTTCAACATGCACCTCAATCCTCAAAAATGTGTTTTTGGCGTTCGAGGAGGAAAATGTCTTGGATTCCTCGTAGACGAAAGAGGCATTGAGGCGAATCCAGATAAATAAAGTACAGGCTGTACTTGATATGCAATCTCCCAGGAATGTGAAAGAGGTACAGCGATTGACAGGGTGCATGGCGGCTCTGGGGCGATTCCTGTCTAAATCGGCAGATAAAAGTCTGGCCTTCTTTCAGACTTTGAAGCGATCCACATTCAAGTGGGATGAAGAGGCGGAAACGGCTTTCCAACAGCTGAAGAAACACCTGGCGGATATTCCGAAGTTGGTATCGCCCCTGCCAAAGGAACCCTTGTTCGTATATTTAGGAGTGTCAGAATACGCCTTGAGCGCAGTCCTGGTTGCAGAAAGAAGCAAAACACAATTTCCCGTCTACTTTGTTAGCCATGCATATAGAGGGGCGGAATCAAGATATTCGATGATAGAAAAGCTCGTGTATGCCTTGGTGGTGGCGAGCAGGAAGCTTAAACCATACTTTCACGCCCATCCCATCACAGTTCTTACTGGTCAACCAATCCGCAAAGTCATCGAAGGGCGAAATCACTCAACCAGAATGACTGAATGGGCCGATGAGTTGGCTGATTATGGCCTTCAGTATGAACCTCGGAGGGCGATAAAGGCCCAGGCGTTGGACGACTTTATCACAGAGTGTACTAACCGCCCATCTATGAATACCGATAACCCATGGGAATTGTTCATGGATGGTTCTTCCACGAAAGGCGGAAGTGGAGCTGGAATACTAATCAAAACAGACTTGGGGGATCGCCTAGAATACGCAGTGAGATTTGGTTTCACCGCCTCTAATAACGAAGCAGAGTATGAAGCCTTGTTATTGGGATTGCAGATGTGCTTGGCAGCAGGGGCTAAACAGGTTGCAGTTAAGTCCGATTCGCAGCTAGTAGTCAGCCAAGTAATGGGCGAATTTGAGGCTAAAGAAGACGCCATGAAAATGTATCTGGGTAAAGTGGACATTCTAAGGGCTAAATTTGAAAACTTTGAGATCAAGCACATACCTAGGTCTGAGAATCAACAGGCTGATGCCCTATCACGCCTAGCAAGTTCGGCGGAAAATGAAAGTCCTCGTACAATTACTTGGGAAGTGTTGAAAGAGCCCAGTATTAATGAGACAATGGCGGTACTTGATAGGGGCGATACTTGGTTGAGTCAAATTATTCAATACTTGGACAAGGGAGAATTACCCCAAGACGAAAAGCAAGCTGAAAGAGTTAGAAAACAATCTAGGTGGTTTTTGTGGCATGATGGCAAGTTATACAAGAAATCTTACACTCACCCGTTGTTGAGGTGTATTACCCCTGATGAAGGCGATTATGTGTTAAGGGAAATTCATCAAGGGGCTTGTGGCAGCCACCAGGGGTTTCGAACCTTGGCAGGAAAGGCATTACGATCTGGCTACTATTGGCCAACGTTGAAGAATGACGCCCAAGAATTGGTGAAAACCTGTGAGAAATGTCAGATAAACGCCGATATACCACGCCTCCCAGCCACAGGTCTTTCCGCCATCATGCCTACACTGCCATTTGATAAATGGGGCATGGATTTGTTGGGACCTTTCCCGCCAGCCACAGGGAAAAGATAGTTTCTGCTTGTCGCCATTGACTACTTTACGAAATGGATAGAAGCTGAACCTTTAGCAACTATATCTGAGAAGCAGATTCAACAGTTCATTTGGCGAAACATTATCACTCGTTTTGGAATCCCAAGGGCGCTCATTGCTGACAATGGTCGGTAGTTTGAAAGTGATTCCACTCGGCGGTATTGCGAACAATTTGGCATCAAGGCCCAATTTACTGCTGTTTGTCGCCCACAAACTAATGGACAAGCAGAAGCGGCGAATAAGGTGATTCTTAGGGGCATAAAAACTAAGCTTGAAGGGGCTAAAGGGTCCTGGGTTGATGAATTGCCTGGAGTCCTGTGGTCCGCCAGAACCACTACTAAAGAGTCAACAGGCCACACGCCATTTGCCTTAGTGTATGGAAGTGAGGCGGTTCTTCCTGTTGAAGTTGGCATCCCATCGCCCAGGGTCACCTATTATGAGCATGGGGCTAATGAAGAGTCCAGAAGAGTTGATTTGGATTTGTTACCAGAAGTTCGTGGTGATGCCCTATTGTAGTCCATCAGTTACAAGAAAAAGATTACGCGATATTTCAACAATCGTGTACGCCCACGCCAGTTCTCCGGTGGCGATTGGGTTCTCCGTAAGCGATTGGGTTCTCCGTAAGGTGGAGTACGGGTAAGGATCTGCGACTGGGAAAGCTTACTCCCAATTGGGAAGGGCCATACAAAATCACTGAAGTTATCAGGCCAGGTACTTTTCGCCTAGAGGATTCTGATGGAAACGCCCTACCAAGGCCTTGGAATGCAGATAATCTGCGCCGTTACTACATTTGATTACATCAACGCTGGGGCATGTAAGCCATGTAAGGCGTGTGTTGTTGTATATAAATAACATTGATGTAACCAAATTCTATGAATAAAGATAATATCATAGGGGCGTTTAGGCATAGACTTGGTTCCAAGATAATGCCTCCCTTTGATATAGACTTTGAAAATTCTTTGCCTTGCTTGTGATTGAAGTGTTTTTTAATTTTGTTACACTTCTCGGACCGCCCATTTTATTGGGGGTTTATTTCATTCAAGCGTTTTATATTTCGATATTTGTTTATCGCCTGATCAACTGGGGCATTATCTCACTCGTTAGGTTATCCCACATTTCGGATCGCCCAATTTAATTGGGGCTTGATTAGTAACGATAACCGCCTAAGTTGATCATTCAAGAGTAAAATTTAAATTTTACTACGGTTCTCGGAGCGCCCAATTTTTTGGGCATAGGAAGTTTGTTTGAATACGCTCAAGGAATTGGGTTTGACTTCATAAGTTATGGGGTTATCCTCGCCTAAGCTTTCTATCGCCTAGGTTCATTACTTAGCAGAAATAAAGACGAAAGCAGAAATAAAGACGAAAGCAGAAATAAAGATGAATTGGCGAGAGCAACACATTTTCATTAAATGAAAACAAAGTACATGAAATAGTAGTTCATAAATTACAAATTCATGGATTATAAAAAGCGAATACAAGAGTGCAGATACAACAAAAGAAATGAATTAAGGCTGTTTGGCATCAGGGGCGCTGGGCTTCTTGGCGCTGGAAGGGGGCAAGTTGGGCCTCTTTCCGCCTTTGCTGGCAGAACCAGAGCCTGATTTCTTCGAAGGTGGAACTATAGGATCCCTGATGTTGACCACTGGGGCTTTGGGATTCGCCTTTGACTTTTTAGCCCCAGTGGATGGAGCATCTGAAGCCGCCCCATCTGCAGATCTCTTCAGGCTGACCCTTATCCCCGAAGAAGTCATATGCACTTTGCCTGAGGCGGCTTGCTCTTTTGAACCTGAGGCAGCCTGGTCCTTGGAGCCGCCAGATGCTTGAGGCTGGGAGGCGCCGCTGATGGTTTTCTTCAGCTCTGCAGCGGCGTTGGCAGCTGCTTCCCTGTTTTGGCGAATAGCAGCATTTTCGAGATCTTTCTTCGCCTTCTCTGCTCTCGCCGCCTCAGTCCTTTCCTTGCTCTGGCGGGCAATTTGAGCCTGCCTCTCCAGTTGCCTGGCCTTTTCCTTGGCCAAAATTTCACCCAGGGCGGCCTAAATCTCCTCCTTCTTGCCAGGGACCACCATGTCAGCAGCGGCGAGAACTCTGATTTTGGTTTGCTCAGAGATCTTCTGTGACATGCTGTAAACAGCTTCATCCCGCCACTTCTTTCCTTCAGGGCTCTCTTGCCACTGGAGAATGGCTGTTTTGGCGTTTTGGGCCTGGGTAGTCTCAGCAGCCTTTAAGTCTGCCAACTCTTGGCGAACAGTGGCCAGGTCCCCTTCAGCATTTTTCTTTGCCACCTCGGCCTTCTTCAGGGCGTCCTCAGCGGTTTTGGCTCTTTCCTCCATTGACTGCAGGGCGTCGGCATGCTCCGTTTTTAGGTTGTTAATCTGCAATGTCAGATCTTCAACCTTCTTTTTAGACTTCGCCAGTTCAGCGCCTGACGATTCCTCTTGGAGCAACGCCTGGGCATATGCCTCAGACATTCCATGAAGCCTGGCGGACAGCTGTCAAGGCGATAAAGAGTTAGTTTAAAAGTTTAGATAAGTAAAGAGAAGGAACAAAGGTGATGTGAGCGCCTACCTCAAACCAGGCTTCCCTCAATGGGAAGAAAGTGTTTTTTCCCTCCTTCTTGATCACCTCTGCATCCGCCTCAATCGAATGCATCTCAGCAACGGCGGTGCAGGCTCGGGTCAGCTTGACCTCTGTAGGAAGATCAGTAAAAGGGACCCCAGCATATTCGTCTTCGCCGAGGGGTTCATGGTCATCATTCCCCCCGGCGTTCTGGACGGTTTCCTCACTGTCTTGGGCCCCTTCGGCGACCTCCTCATCCTCTTGAAAGAGGTGCTCGCCATCATCCTCAACCCCCGTTTGATCCTTCATTGGATTGTATCCAGCAAAGGGGGTTTGAGTGGGCTCATTATCCCCGAAGGCGTCATTAAGATGGGCGGGGTCAGCCTCATCATCAGCCACAACGCCTTCAACGTTGTCCGCCGCACTCTCATTCAGGCGGTCTTTCCTTGTGCTCCTTTTCTGGAAAAGAAACGGCAATGTGTTAGATGTGGCGAGAATAAAGGGTTTTAAAAAGAAGTGGAATGACTTACTGAAGGAGGAGGGGGAATAGGAATAGTCTCTTCGTCGAGACAGGCGTCCATCATCAATCGAGCCATATCGATTTCATCTGATAACACTTCCATTTCAGGGGTGAATCTCGCCCTGGACAAAGCTGCGACAAAAGAGAAGTTAGAAGACAATAAAAACAGAAGGCGGTTATGAAAGAAAGTTAGACTCATACCCCTAGTATACGCCTGGCTAAGACCCACATAAGACAAGAAAAATTCCCTTGTTAGTGTTTTTACTTGGGGAACCCACCGACAAGGGAACCAACAATCCTCGCCCCCAGCATCTACGATTTTTGTACAACAGTACAAAGCCATTACAGCCTCTTCCTTGGACATCTGAGGGACATCTTTATTGAGGAGAAAGTTGGGAAGGCGGCTACTGGGCTTTGTAGGGATATTCCACTCCTCGCCGTGGTAGATAAACACAAACTTGCCCCTGAAACCCTTGTGGTTGGAAACTGTCTTCTGAAGAACCTTGTAATGATTTCTGGTCCGGAATCCATACCAACCAGGCCCGAAATCTTTCTTTGATTCAACAAGATAAAACATATTCCTCCAAAGGGTGAGGGAGGGCGCAACCTTGAGAATATCGCACAAGGCGATGAAGGACAAAATTTGGGAAATGCTGTTTGGCATTAGCATCGCCAGGGTGACTCTATACTCGTTCAACAACTCTACAATGAAAGGATGAAGGGGAAATCGGATGCCTAACTCTAAATGCAACATATATACAGCTATACAACCAGGGGAAGGGTTTGTTACCGCCCTTTTAGTCCCTGGGATTTGGATGGTGTAATCATTAGGAAGGCGATAACGGAAGGTTAATTGCCGCCTATGCTCTTCCTGACCTAACCAATTTCTAAAATGGTTGACTAGGTTATAACCTGCAGCCCCTAGGGCGTTGGAGGTTGAAGCTTCAGTCCTGGGCGACTCGGCGTCTGACTCAGGATCGTCATAGGTTACTCTCACCATCTTGACAACGGCTCCTGAGGTGATAAAAGGTTGATATTGGTTAGTACAAATGCCATCTTTTGGCGGTAAGCTAGCCATTGTTATCCTACCATTTATTGGCTCTATGAGGTGTTCCTCCTCTTCAACCCCGGCGTTAGACTGTCGCTAGTATTATGGCCACTAGTCTGGGGGCTTTCTACAAGAACGGCGGTAGGAGTGACATTGGCGTTATTGGGGTTTTCAGTTATTTTAACATACGGATCCTTATAAGTGTGACTACACCTAGCCGCCCATTTACGGTTATGGAAGGAGTCATCTTCTATTTCATATTCTATGTTACTAAAAGTTAGGCGTTTTAAGATCTCTGGGTCGACTTTAGACATTATGAAACAAAGAGGTTAGGGGTACTGTACCTTAAGTGAAGAGGTTTGGAGTGAGTTCTCGGACCGCCAACTTTGGTGAATAAATACTTTTCGCCACAAACGCCTTCCTCTGTAAGCGCCTATGGAAATCACTTGGAAGTTTGGAAAGTGAAGATGCAATTGAGATTTTTTGGAGGAAGCAAATGATAATGTGGAGGTTTCTCTCTCTAAAAATGTTGAGTGAATGTGGAATGGAGTGAGAGACATTCCCCTTATATAAAGAAAATAACTGTTCCTATTGGGCTTGAGTATTATAAGCCCATCAAAGGGTATAATACATGTCGTTGATTGTACGGATTGCTATACCAATACCGTATGTACCTTGCCAGGAGTATTTGGTATTAAAAGCATATTAAAATATGGCCTGTGACCGCCAGTAGACCATGACATTAATCCGGTGGATTAACATGCCTTCCAAGTCAGGACAAGTGTCCACGGCTTAGGCTTAGGAGAAGTCTGTGATTTCCCCTAATCGCCTTGGGGCTAATTCCAAGGATTTTGGTCCAATTCTCGGACCGCCCATTTTCTTGGGGATAGGAAATTTCCCCTAATCGCCTTGGGGCTAATTCCAAGGATTTTGGTCCAATTCTCGGACCGCCCATTTTCTTGGGGATAGGAAATTTCCCCTAATCGCCTTGGGGCTAATTCCAAGGATTTTCTTGGGGATAGGAAATTTCCCCTAATCGCCTTGGGGCTAATTCCAAGGATTTTGGTCCAAGCCGATTTTCTTGGGGATAGGAAATTTCCCCTAATCGCCTTGGGGCTAATTCCAAGGATTTTGGTCCAATTCTCGGACCGCCCATTTTCTTGGGGATAGGAAATTTCCCCTAATCGCCTTGGGGCTAATTCCAAGGATTTTGGTCCAATTCTCGGACCGCCCATTTTCTTGGGGATAGGAAATTTCCCCTAATCGCCTTGGGGCTAATTCCAAGGATTTTGGTCCAATTCTCGGACCGCCCATTTTCTTGGGGATAGGAAATTTCCCCTAATCGCCTTGGGGCTAATTCCAAGGATTTTGGTCCAATTCTCGGACCCCCCATTTTCTTGGGGATCGGAAATTTCCCCTAATCGCCTTGGGGCTAGTTCCAAGGATTTTGGTCCAATTCTCGGACCGCCCATTTTCTTGGGGATAGGAAATTTCCCCTAATTGCCTTGGGGCTAATTCCAAGGATTTTGGTCCAATTCTCGGACCGCCCATTTTCTTGGGGATAGGAAATTTCCCCTAATCGCCTTGGGGCTAATTCCAAGGATTTTGGTCCAATTCTCGGACCGCCCATTTTCTTGGGGATAGGAAATTTCCCCTAATCGCCTTGGGGCTAATTCCAAGGATTTTGGTCCAATTCTCGGACCGCCCATTTTCTTAGGGGTGGAAATTTCCCCTAAATACTTTGAAAGCTAAGTCTAAGGATTTTGGTCCAATTCTCGGACCGCCATGTTTTTCAAACATGGACTTTTAGCTCCTGAACGCCATGGGCTATAATCGCCCATGGGTTCAGGTTGGTCCAATTCTCGGACCGCCATGTTTTTCAAACATGGACTTTTAGCTCCTGAACGCCATGGGCTATAATCGCCCATGGGTTCAGGTTGGTCCAATTCTCGGACCGCCATGTTTTTCAAACATGGACTTTGAGCTTTTAAACGCCATAGGCAGTATTCGCCCTTGGGTTCAGTATGTTATGTTTCAGATTTGTATCAATTGATAGCATGGATTTTTGGTTTATAAACGCCATGGGCAGTAATCGACCATGGGTTTTTTAGAATAACTCTTGGCTTATAAACGCCATGGGCTATAATCGCCCATAGGTTCACAATGTCCAGTTCTCGGACCGCCATGTTTCTTGAACATGGATTTTTGGCTTATAAACGCCATGGGCAGCAATCGCCCATGGGTTTTTTAGAATAACTCTTGGCTTGTGAACGCCATGGGCTATAATCGCCCATGGGTTCTTTTTATTCACTTCTCGGACCGCCATGTTTTCCAAACATGGACTTTGACTCCTGAACGCCATGGGCTGTAATCGCCCATGGGTTCATTAAATAAGTTTGTGCCTCTGAACGCCATTGGCTCTAACCGCCCATGGGTTCATTTTGCACACTTCTCGGATCGCCAACTTTCACTTATTGTGTCTTTTCACTTATAAACGCCAATGGTGGTATTCGCCCATGACGATCCTCAATATAAATGGATTGAAGGAAATTCAGTTGGCATTGCAGATTTCAATTGCTTATCAGTCCTCAGGGCAGGGGCTAAAAATCCTAAATGTAGGATTTCCTCTATTACCCTAAGGAATGTTAAGCCATTGTATGAGGTCTGATATTTATACCGCTCGACACTTTAAACGACTAAAGAAATCGAGCGTGGGGCTGACTGTTCCGGCCCACCTAATACTGGGCCAGGCCCAATGACCTTATTACAAAAATGCCATTATTAGTTACGTTGACCAGTCAACAGAGGATAGCTTCTTGGAGAAGCAGCCTAACAGAATTCTGTTAGGAGATCTTCTAGATCTTTCTGATAGTTGGCAAAATTATGATCATACCCTCATATTGCCTATAAATAGGGATGAGGACCACAGAATCAGGGGACCAACTTTTGTGATTTCTGACATCAGTACACACTTTCTCTCTCTAAATTCTTTCTTTCTCACTTTTCTCTCTCCTGATATTGCTGACTTAAGCATCGGAGGTGGTCCCCAGGGTACAAACCCCTGGGCCCTCTGACCGCTCTTTCTCTCTCCTCAGGGAACCGGACGCAGATCACCGGCGTACTTTCCGACGGATTTTCCGACAACACTCAAGATTCAGACACAACGATTTGGATTCCCTATTTTTCTATATTTTAGATTTCCGTACCTGGAACAGATACCAAGTGGTCCAGGATCCACAAATCCACAGTATTCTCTGGAAAAAAAGCAATCTACAAGATCGTGAGTACCAACAATCACATTCTTGATTATGCTAGCATCTGAACCACTGAATCAATCACTCAAGTCAGCTTACAGCTTGAAGCCAGAATAAATTGGACAATCATCTCACAGTAATTGGAACTTGAAGCACACTATCCTATTCCTCTTTCAAAAGAAACATTTCAATAACCAAGGGAATAAAAAAATTAAGAGCAAATTACCATAAGGATTACCAAGTGAAGAAAATAAAAGCCTGACTTTCACTTGTTAAATGTTAGATTTGGTTTATAATTTAACACACTAGGATACAATAGCAGGGTTCATCTAACAGATGAAGAAAAGAACATAACAAAGAAAAGAAAAAGAGGATGGTAAAATCCACTTCAACAAAATGAAACAAAGTAGCCACTTAGCGACAATAGAGTACAACAATCCTATCTTAGAAAACTAGCCATTGTTCAATCAGATTTTCAAGCTCAATTTCCACGTGCCTCTAGTCTTCCAACAGAATCAGGCTTTTCCAAGGTGTCAAAATGTCAATATATGTTGAATGTAATATTAATTTCAAGAATACTGTTTCCAAGACAACCGTAATGTAGAACGAGTCACAGTGGGCAACCATTAACATCCCACTTGAAAAATAGAAAGGGTTGAACAAAAAACGAAATCCAACTTTGAATTATGAAATTATACTTCCTCCGTTTCGAAAAGATTGCAACTTTGATGTTGAAACGGACTCCTAGGCAAAATATAGATTGAGTAATTAGGTAGATTGAGGGGTATGTGATTAATTGTTTTAATGAGAGAGAAAGTGGGCCCTTTTGCTTTGCTAATTCACACGCACAACTTAGAAATGGAGGGAATAATTTTGGTCCCACTTTCATTCTTAACATATTTGTACCATTTTTTAGATTCCCTCCATTTTTAAAAGTGAATTTTTCACCAATTTCAAATTTCCCACTTAAATTCAATTTTTTTACAACTCCACTACTTTACTCCTTTGCTGTTATAAATACAGCAGTGTGGTTGAGAGCAATAAATTGCAACTCTCAACCAACTCCAAAAAATAAGAATTCATTCAATGCACTAGCAAAGTTTACAAAAAATTAGGCAGTCACTTGCACACACAGCACCTAATTAAGGTTTAATCTAGGTTAGTTTTTACAAAAATACAAGTGAACAACTCTACAAAAATCTGGCTTCAACATGGATGAGGATTGGTTGTTCGACACCGACTTCATTCTTGGTCAGGAGGGGCTGTTGGCAAGCAATACAAATGGTGAAGCTGCATCTGAAGCAAATGGCAACAACTCAGTCAACAATCCAAACAACAACAACTCAGGCAACACAACAAATGGCAACAACTCAAGCATTACTAGGAGGAGCAACAAGAATCTGACATTGCAGCAGAGGAACCATGTTGTGCAACAACTTTTGGAACACATTGAGGGAAATAAAGTCCCCCATGGTTTTCTAAGAAAGTTGGCTGACGCTATTGGTGTTCACAAGAGCACAATTTCGAGGCTTTTCAAAGACTTAAAGACACAAAGACAAGCGGGGGAAGTGATTGATGTCAGGAGCAAAAAAATTGGAAATTGTGGCAGAAAAGCAAAGGAATACGATGAAACATTCCTACAATCTGTTCCACTTCATCTAAGGACTACAATCAGAGCATTTGCTGGTGCACTTAAGGTACCACCAATAGTGGTACACAGGTTATTAAAGAAAGGAAAACTCAGAAGTCACACAAGCAACAACCATCCAAAGTTAACAGAAAACCACAAAATATCGAGAATGATATGGGTTCTGCAACATATACATCCAGGCAGTAATGGGGCACAAGCTGAGTTCCATGATATGAGAAATGTCATACACATCGATGAGAAATGGTTCTACTTGAACCCTGAAAAAAGAAGATTTATTTTGCTACCAAGGGAAGACAATCCCTACAGATGCCAACAATCGAAAAGGTACAAAATAAAAGTGATGTTCATGGGTGTAGTATCTAGGCCATTGTATGACACTGCAGGTAATTTATTACATGATGGCAAGTTTGAGATTTAACCCTTAGTCACATATGAGAGGGCCAAGAAAACTTCAAAGAACAGAGCAGCAGGAACTCTAGAGACTAAGCCAATCCTCAATGTCACACAAGTTGTCATAAGGAAGCTACTAGTGGATAAAATCATTCCGGACATCAAAGCCAAGTGGCCAGAACAGCTTTCAAAGGAAATATTTATCCAACAAGATAATGCAAGACCACATATCACTGGAATGGATGATGAGTTTCAAAGAGTAGCCACTAGCAATGGGTTCAAGATACAGCTAGTGTTCCAACCACCACAGTCACCAGATCTCAATGTATTAGACTTGGGTTTATTCAATGGATTTCAATCCATTCAATATCACTCATTTCCAAAGACAGTAGAGGAACTCATAGAAAAGGTTGAAGAAGCGTATGAGTGGTATGAGCCAAGACAAATGCACTATTGTTGGTTACAGTTGCAACATTGCATGGTTGAAATACTAAAGGCAAGGGGTTCCAATGGTTACAAGATCCCACATGTAGGCAAGGAAAGGCTTGACAGGTTGGGGCAACTTCCTGAAAATGTTTCCCTCCCACAAGAGATAGTGGATGATGCTGTGAATTACTTGAATGAGAGGTTCATCAATGCAAACAACATGGAGGCAGAAATGGTAGAACAAATGGGAGTTGATGAAGATTAGAAGCAACAGCAAGCATAACAGAACTGCCTCACATAACCTTCTTTATTTTAAATTTTTTGGGTGGGTTATGTGATTGATATAAGTTTTTAGTAGTCGTATTTTATTGGCAGTCAGTTTGTATGTGGTATCATTTTGGTTTTTGGTTGCAGATTAATGGATTAGGGTGGCACTTTGGTTATTGTCAAAGTATTAAAGTGGGGGCTTTTGTATTGAAACTAGACATGTGAATGTATAAATGTGTTATCAATGTACTATTTGGTCACATGTTAATGAATGAATTACACATTTGGAACTCTATGGCCAACATAAAGTTTTGGAACTCAACTAACAAATCACAATAACAAACAACTAGTGGCAAATGAAAAACAACTAACAAACTCATTGAATACACCTCTCACTAATGTCATCGAGATGCAATCTAAACTAATCCAAAGGTCATCATTCATCAATCACTTCACCCCTAAACCATCAGGTAAACTTTTATGACATTAATCAACCTCTGCCTAATCTGCCATAACCACTACGTTGGTGGCATTACCAATGGAGCAACTAATAAATAGTTAACCCTCGACATTGGTTTGCCTCCAAGTAGTAGGGCAAACTAAACCAGAGGGATACGTCAATGAGTTCCTTCATCATTTGGTTTTACAAGTACAATGGAACTCAATGAATACCAAGGGTCACAAAACAAACCAACACAAAAGGGTCAATGGAACTCAAAATATAGCTACGGTAAAAAAACAATCCAAAAACCAATCCAATTAAGCTCACAATCAACCAACACAGCAACAAATCCAAAAATTAACCCAATTTACCTCACAATCAACCAACACAGCAACATAAATCAAATGGAACTCAACATCAAGCAAAGGTCAAAAAACAAACTCAAATTACCTCACAGCAAACCAAAACAGCACCAATTATCCAAAAACCAACACAGTCACAATCCAAAAACCAACAGAGCAACAAATCCAAAAATCAATCCAATTTAACTCACAATCAACCAACACAACAACAAATCCAAAAATTAACCCAATTTAGGTCACAATCAACCAACACAGCAACATAATGGTCAATGGAACTCAACATCAAGCAAGGGTCAAAAAACAAACCCAAATTTCCTCACATCAAACCAACACAGCACCAATAATCCAAAAACCAACACAATCACAATCCAAAAACCAACACAGCAAAAAATCCAAAAATCAATCCAATTTAGGTCACAATCAACCAACACAGCAACAAATCCAAAAATTAACCCAATTTACCTCATAATCAACCAACACAGCAACATAAGGCTCAATGGAACTCAAGTTCCAAAGCACCAAATCCAAAAATCAATCCAATTTAGGTCACAATCAACCAACACAGCAACAAATCCAAAAATTAACCCAATTTACCTCATAATCAACCAACACAGCAACATAAGGCTCAATGGAACTCAACATCAAGCAACAAATCCAAAAATCAATCCAATTTAGGTCACAATCAACCAACACAGCAACAAATCCAAAAATTAACCCAATTTACCTCATAATCAACCAACACAGCAACATAAGGCTCAATGGAACTCAACATCAAGCAACAAATCCAAAAATCAATCGAATTTAGCTCACAATCAACCAACACAGCAACAAATCCAAAAATTAACCCAATTTACCTCACAATCAACCAACACAGCAACATAAGGCTCAATGGAACTCAACATCAAGCAACAAATCCAAAAATCAATCGAATTTAGCTCACAATCAACCAACACAGCAACAAATCCAAAAATTAACCCAATTTACCTCACAATCAACCAACACAGCAACATAAGGCTCAATGGAACTCAACATCAAGCAACAAATCCAAAAATCAATCGAATTTAGCTCACAATCAACCAACACAGCAACAAATCCAAAAATTAACCCAATTTACCTCACAATCAACCAACACAGCAACATAAGGCTCAATGGAACTCAACATCAAGCAACAAATCCAAAAATCAATCGAATTTAGCTCACAATCAACCAACACAGCAACAAATCCAAAAATCAATCCAATTTAGGTCACAATCAACCAACACAGCAACAAATCCAAAAATTAACCCAATTTAGCTCACAATCAACCAACACAGCAACATAAATCCAAATGGAACTCAACATCAAGCAAGGTTAAGAATAATAATACCAGTCTTGAGAATCAGGCACCACAGAAATAAGAGGATCATCATCATCATCATCGGAGATGCACTCCGCAATGACAAGCTTCTTGGGCCTAAGTGGAGCCCTTTTCTGCAATGGCCAGTAAGGAAGCCTCGGGGTAGACCTCGTACCCATACGGTTAGGCTTTGGTGACACAGACTTAGCCTTGCCCTTAGCCTTGGCCTTAGCCTTGGCCTCCATCTTTGCCACCTCCTCAATAGTGGAGGCATCTGCTATCCTGAGAGCACAGACCAACTGTCTCCCATCCCCACTCGCAGCCTTGGCCTTCTCCTCCACCTTCGACCCACAATAAGCAGGAACCAACTGATGGCCATCATCTACCAGAATGCCCTTCCCCTTTCTTTTCCTGGAACTCTCACCCAATTCATCGTTAGGGTTAGGGTTTTCATCATCAGTAGCAAGGTCCACAATTTCAAGAGGAGAAGGAGGCATTGGATCCTCCCCTTCCATGAGCTTTTGGACAGCATAATCCCTAAAATGCTTCCTTCCCCACTCAATTTTTTCCTTTTCCAAATTCTCCAAATACTTTTTGTAACAAGGATCAGACTTCGTTAACTTACCAAGAACAGCACCCAAGGCGTTGTAGATCTGATGACTCACAAATCTCTCACGATCTCCATTGTGGTAGAAGATGTGAGGGTAAGTGGAGCCATTTTCAATCCCTTCACAAACATCGGCAATCCAATCCATATCATCTCTGGATGCGTAATCCATTTGGTCGTACAACGGAGTCAAGTCCAACACCATGTTCGATCTTCAAATCGACTGTAAGGAACTCGTGGAATTTCTGGGTTTTCGAAAAAACCAGTATAAGGAACTCAAAAACTAGGGTTTCTTTTTAAAAATTGGAAATGCAAAACAAATCAGGGAAAGAAGACGAAGAGAGTTGATGATTTTAATCGAAAAATTGGAGTGGAGAAGATGAAGAAATGGATGGTTCTCGAAAACTAGGGTTAGGGTTCATCGAAAAGATGAAAGGGGGTCAGTGAGGTAGATGATGATAAGTGAGTGAAATTGGGAGGGAAATAATGAGGTGGGGTAGGTAGGTGAGTGATATTGGGAGGGAGTTATTAGATTAGGATACTTAGATTAGATTATGTGTTAGAATTGTTAGGTATTAATTTAATATACTAATGACTTGATTAAATTTTTTAGTAAGGACAATTTTGTAAATTCACTTGCTTTTTTATGACCAAAAGTAGAAATTTTTACAAAGTTGCAATTAATTTGATATTGCCAATAATGGCAAAAGTTGCAATCTTTTCGAAACGGAGGGAGTATCAAATATTTCACTAAACCATTCTTTACTTCCTGTTAATTGTAAAGTTCGAGGCAGACTGTTGACTTTTGGTTCAAGAGTGTACTTATAAGTCATAACTACTTGTTTATAATCCTAAAGACAAAGCTGAATAGAGCCATTTGCAATGTAGCGATAAAAGGCAGAAAACCCCTTTACCCTCTGGCCCTCCACCAAGCCCTTAAAGACAAAAGCCTCATTAAAGGAATTAATGCAATGGTATGGCAATGGTACAGCATGGCACAAAAAGGCTAAATTATTTCAAAGTTCAGATGTAAGTCATGTAACTCGAACTAAAATGAAGAAATTAGAAAGTAAAAATCCAGATAATTAACAGAAAGCCAATATATCCAAAGAAATTGATACACTGTGCAGCAGAATAGAAAGTATAGATAAGGAAAGAGCATACTTGAGAAGGTTGGCCAAATGAATAGCTCTCTTCTGCTCATTAGGGCCCCCAAACATAGAAACCAACTCCATAAACTCGGAATGAACACTTTTACATGCGATGCCCTTCTTGCCTGATAATGCAGAATTCAATTCATCATGGATTGGACTCTCAATTTCAGACTGTGCCTGAAGACAGAAAAGGTAGGCTTCAATTCAACTAGAACAAACACTGATAGTCTACAATGCATCACAGATGCAACTTAAGTCTTTAATCGAACWTTCATCTATACAAAACAAAAGTCAGAAGACCTAAATTTAATGCACGAAAATCTTACTTCTGTTCAAAATATAAGCTCTAGCCAACTGGCGCTTTCAACTACCAATCAGGCTATATTAAATACTTCCTCTAATTCTTATTMATTGCACCATCTCCCTTTTCAGGAAGCATCATATTAGTTCCAAGTTTCAACCAAGTCAAAATAGATAATTTACTAATATGACAACCCAAAAGAATTAAACAAAACTATTTCATTGTAATCCTTCCCACAAGTGGTGAAAAGGGGACATTAAGTTGCGACTTTATTGATATAATTGTGAAGGTTTAATGCTTTTGCAGTTTCTCTCTCCACTAAGCGTGCCAAAGCACTTGGTTGCAACTATTAAGAAACAAAGGAAGTAATAAACAAAATCAAATTAGCACCCATTAATATCTGAATATATAAACATAATCCCTCTTTGATCCTACTAGCAAAWAGACATTAAGGAAACACATACTGACGTCATATTGATCAACAAAATCTTAACCACCACATTGAATGGAAAAATTAAAAWTCCAGTTCAGTCCTTGGAAAAGTAGGTCCAACACTCTACCCACATGTTCAAGGTTTTCATATACCAAAGTAATTRAAAATATAGCACACACCTTACGATTGGAACTCAACATACAGTATGATAAATGCAACTTTCCAAAGTACAAGATGTTGTGCTTCACAAAATAAAAGACATACTGCATGTCTGCATATGTTAGATGCAACATCAATTTCTCACTAATGGATTATTTAATAAACATACATTGATTAACCATTAAAATCCATAGAAGTAGCAATAATAACAAAATTATAACATTTAAATGGAAGAAGAAGCAATGGCGTCCAGGAACAATCATACTATATTATTTTTAGTAGTCCTTTCTATTACTTCCGTACAGACATTATAAAGGCAACATGTAAATTCAAATAGCATAGATAGGATTCGAAATGAGCAGATTTCATCAATATATCAATAATTAGATACCAAAAAAGCCACCCAAAACCATAATCAGATAATCTAGATCCTAAGTCCAAAATGCGCCAAACTCAATTAAACAAGAAAAATGACAATTCCTCATTAGTAAAGCCTCAAAGTATTATGCTCATAAATCAACTAGTTTGTCAACCTCATCAATACCCCAAAACCTTGATGAATAAGAAACATTAAGGATGTTCAGCAGATCAAGAATGGGAATGAAAATAATTTAATTAAGGAAAAGCCAGAAAATTAAGGATAAATCTATACCATTTCCATAAATTAAAACAGATGAATTATCCTTTAAGAAGAATAGTTTGCGTTCACCACTTTTTTTACTGGACATCCTTAATAGTAAATAAATAAGCCAAAAAGTACTAATAAAAACTTATCAGACATTTTTTGTACCATAAACGTCTATTCTAGATATGCACAAACAAAGTTGAATCTTATTTCTCCGTTCATGCAACATTTTTGCCATCATGACGCCATCATAAACCCCTCTTGTCTCCTCATATTCTCCCTAGTACTCTAGCACCACAAACCCAGAAAGAAAAAAATCAAAACCAGTGAAATTTATCTTCAAAAGAAGCTTCTCATAAATTTTTGCACGTTTACAGGGAAAAAAAATATAATTCCTCCGTTTCAATTACATGCAACCAATTTCATCGGGAATTTACTCAATACTTGCAACAACTATGTTTTTCAATTTTAGGTAACTTTTTATTTTTAAAATTACAATTTATCCTTGATTACTAACTTTGAAATCATCATTATGATAATAGATAATACTATCTATTTATTTAAATTCTTCATATAACAAGTTTAACAAACAAATAACGTCATTCATCACCCAGCCCCCTTCTCTCTCCTCTAATCCACCACCACCACCACAATCATCTCTCCTCTACCATCAACACACCATCCACCGTTCTCTATCCTACCACCAACGTTGTACTCTCCCATCATTCGCCACCTCCATTCCGCCGCCGCCGCCGCATTCTCGCCATCACCACCATCGTCATTCTCCTTCCTTACACCACTTCATTCCCTCCCATCATTGCCACCCCGTCTCTCTCTTCTACCACCACTGCCATCCGCCACAAGCAACCGACAAACCAAAGTGCCACTCTCATATCGTGGTCGACATCTCATTTTTCCATCTTGTATTCAATTTAACCTTATGGGTTTTGATTTTGGTCGATAAATCAGAGGCCACACACCATGGTTTGCAAAGTGATTTTAAAATTGTGAGGTTTAGTTTAGCTTTATTGAGTTTTAATTGTTGTGAGATTATGGTGCATATTTTGGTGTTATATCTTGTGGTGGTTGTGAAAACCGTGGTGGTAGGTTGTGGTTATTGGGTGACGTTGCTGGGTGTAGTGTGCTCGACTGCTCGTGGTATCAGAATATGTGGTTTGCTTTTGCTAGTGATAAGGAAAACAAAAAAATAATTTTTTTTCCCTTAATATATTACTGTTAGAAAAAATGGCTTTGGAACCTGCAAACCCTCTTTGTTGCATAATAAAAAACGGAGAAAGTACTTGAACTTTAAATTCGAAAGAAGCCTCTAAATTTAACTCAAAATTACATTTACTTCATTCGTAACCATAAGCTTTTACTTAGCTTTTTAGAAATAAAAGTGGTAATACACATACCTCTTTGACTTAGAGAACACCAATGAAAGAAGCCAATGGAAAGAAAAAGGAGAATAAATGGGTAATAATCTGAATACTAAGTTCAAAATGACATACCTTTCAGCTTTCCCACACACACAAAAAAAGTCAAACAAAAAAAGGTAGTTTTGTCCAACCATGTTAAGATATTTTAGCTAACAATATGTTCTTGCCCTCACTTGGTTAAAAGAATACATAGAGCATAGTGTGTGATTCCTATGAACTGATACAATGTTGTTTGTGTTGCGCATGAAATTGATGAGTGGGTAAAGTCAATCCATCGGAAGCTAGAATCCCATCAAATAATAGTATAGTTAGTCCAATAACTTAATCAGTTCAATGTAGTTAATACTAATAAGTTCTAATAACTAGGTATATAATAAAGCGAATAAGTTGAGGAGGAACACTAAGCAGTGCAATCCGTGCATTAACACTAGTTTACCTATATTTCAGATGGGTAACAGCGAAATAGCTGGAAAAAAAACAATGAAAAATTTAGGAAGTTCACCTCTAGAATGAAAGCATACAAAACACACCAAACATATCAATTAAGGAAAAGTATCAACCAAGGGACAATAATACAAATAATAAACCTGAGCCAATCAACAAACTGTGTTGTTCTTAAACGACTCTCAATTCGCTCTCCGGTTTCACCAAAATTTTTCTGCAACCACCATTACTTATTCCGATACAAAAGCAACTAAGGCTTTGTTGTATCAAAATTGACAACATTATCATATCCTAAGTAAGTCTTCTTTTTTGCAAATCTGCAAATCTTTAACATTTACAAGCGCCATCCTTTCATCTTCATAAACTAGAATGGCAGAAAGAGGATCCCAACTTTCAACTCATGTATTCCTCTGTGACCCATCACGACAAGAACTAAACTCAGGACATATCAATTGCTTTGACAAGGCTGTTGAACATTGACCGATGTCCATTATCAGAGTGCATGCTCCTGATTATGATTTCCAGAACATTAACCCAATCACCTTCTAATGCATTAGAGAAAACAAACTCAAATTTTGAAAATCCATTTTCAATTCCTAAAACAAAAATCGCCCATTAGCTTTTCACGAATTATAGCATCAATCTCATTTGCGAAAGAAGAGAACAATTAGAGAAAGGCTTCAGCGCCAATGAAGCATGAGCAGCCCGGAGTACTTGTTCAACCCGCATTTTAGACCCCTTATTTTTCCCTGAACTATCCCATATAATTGTACTTCGGATTGCGATCAATACAATAAACCAGTGTGGGACTATTATGGAGACTACAAACAATATCAACATGACAGCTTTCACATTGTAATCATTCTTCTTGTGTGTCTGTAGATGATAAGCTAATCGGATTGGCTTGCACACACGTGACACTCCCATAATTACGGCTGTTGAAGTATGTGGACAATGCCTTCAAAATAGCCAACATTAAACTGCAATTTGACCAAAAAACAAACTATAGTAGGGGGTATTGCAATTAAGTACAATAACATGATCTGTCTAAGCAAGCTTGACAGCAACCTAATGATAGCTGAGAGTGATGTGTTGATGCAAAAAGAAGGCAATGCAAACAGGATGGCTAGTTGAAGCATTTGTACATCATACCATATAATGTGTGTTGATACTTGATAGCATAACAAAGTAAAGTATGTGGAGTTTAATGATACAAAAGCTAGCTTGAAACACATTGATGTTTTGGGAAGTATCCTTGGCAATGCATCCCAAATTCTTATTTCTCTGCATATAAATGAAGTTCTTATCCATGAAATTACAATACTTTCTGATCAAAATTAAAACATTTCAGACCAAACCACAAAAAATCAATCACTCCCAATTCAAAAACTTCTTAAATAATTTGGCACCATATTTCAACAAATTAGGCAATTCTTTTTTTTTTTTTCTTTTTTATGATCGTTGGTGCTGACATTCAATTCATTGATTAAGAAAGAAAAAAATAAGCGAAAATAGGAAAATGCAAAGGATAACGTATTGAAATAAAAAGGGAAAAGCAGAGAAGAAAACCTGAATGAAGAAGAAGAAGATGCGAGAAAGAAATCTAACTCAGAATTGACGAGACGAAGCAGAGTAGCTTTGGAAGAGGAAGTAATTTTGGAGAGTGGCAAATGCGTTATTCTCTCAAGCACTGATTCGCATCTCTTCCGTGCTTCTTCTATCTCTTCCATTTCAACCTCGCTTTCTCCACCGCTAATTCTAAGAATATCCTAAGTATTTGTTTCAGAAGCATATCCAATGGTCCTTTYGTAATATTTTGCAACCCAAGTAAACGTGCGCGTGCTTGTATGTTAAGTCTCGGTTATGTTTTTCTGTTTGGCTGTTACCGTTGACCCGTCAACATTGTAACTGGGGTTASCTGACCCTCCTTCATTACTTCATTTATTTGCTTTTTGAAACTTCATTACTTCGTTTATTAGCTTCTCTCTCCTCATTGAAACTTCTATTGAGCTACTTGCCGCATGTTATTTTGCATTTGGAGTGAGTGGCTGATAACGGTGAAATGGCGGATTTAGTCGACGGTGGCGCCACCGTGGAAGGTAGGTGTTTTATACTCTCTCAATTACTTCTTGTCAATATAATTAATTTTTCGTTGTTGTTGTGTGAGTTTGGCCTGTTTGTGAATTGTATGCTGCCGATTGCGTTGTTTGTTGCTCTTGAAAGTCAAATTTTTGGTTGTTTGTCCTTGTTTTTTGAATTGATTGCGTTAATTTGTTATTTGTTAAATTTAAGGTTTCGGTTATGATTTATGAGTAATTCGATTTCGTATGAGCTTGTTGTTCCCCATATGTGATGAAATCGCAGTTGCATTTGTATTATCATGCCTTTCCCAATTTGACATAGTCTGTTTATTTTGTTGAAATTATTTAGGCATTGTTAAATATAGGCTTGTGGTAGTTGTTGTGGGTGTTATTAGGGACGTATTGCACTCCCTTACTTCTCYTCTAATTTGAGTTGTTGAATTTAACACTCCAATTTCGTATGCTGTAAATGGAATATTTATGATAGGTGGAGTGAATGAATTCAATTCTGTTGCCTGTAATATGACCGAGGGTATGATTAGTCCTGTGAGGAATATACCTGAAGTTGATATTCCTATGCAAAATACTCACCCTAGGAGGAGTCC
>SNQN01002950.1:26394-55074 GCA_008642245.1 Bassia scoparia
TGAAGTGCCAAAGATAAACAGGAGGATGGACCAAACTGAGAAACAGTTGGCTGACTTGCAAAAGAAAGTCGACAAGAAGTTAGGTGAAGATGAGGAAGAGGATTCCAACATTTCTCGAGATGAGCCACCACCAGAAACTATAACTGACAACAAGGTTCAGGAGTTGGAAGCAAGACTCAATGCAGCAATAGGGTTCCAAACCCCCATGAAGGATTTTGAATTCAAGGGACAACTCCCGAAGAAGGTCGTGCTCAATGACCTACCAAAATTCAAAGGGGTCGAAGATCTCGGGGACCACCTCTGATCATTCACCATTGCTATGTCCCTCAAAGGCATGGGTAAGGAACTATTTGCCTCTGTCTTTCCACTCACCTTGGAGACTTATCCCTCTAAGTGGTTCAAGACTCTTAACAGGAACAAGGTCGATGATTGGGAGTACATCAAAGAAGAGTTCCTCAAACACTATTGCTACAATGCCCAACTTCTAATAGGTCTAAGAGAACTTGAAATTACTAAGCAAAATGAAAAAGAAGACTTCACCGCTTTCCTGAAGAGGTGGAGGGAAAAGGCATCCCAAATGACCAAAAGGCCCACCGAGGAGGATCAAGTCTAAATGGTGATAAAAAATCTTCAACCCAAATACCAAGAGCCTCTTAAGTTTCAACCCATTGAGTCCTTCACTAGCCTATACAAGGTGGGGATCCTAGTTGAAGAAGAAGTTCAGGCCTAGAAGTCCAAGCCCAATTACACCAATAAGAAAACAGGCTCAACTTCCAATGCTGCATAAGCAAATCAAGTAGAGGTCAATGCTGTATCCCCCGGCAACAATGGGTACAAAAATAAGAGCACTCAAAGGAGCTTAACACCTCTTGGTATGGCCTTGGAACAAGGCTTTGAGCGATTAAGTAAGTAGGGACTCATTGCTCAAATTAGACCCACTCCGGACCCAACACCAGTAAACAGATCAAGGAAGTGGAATCCTAATGCTTATTGCAAGTATCATCATGGAAATGGACACCTTACCAATGAGTGCTACGTCCTGAAACACAACATTCAGGACTTGATAGATGATGGTCGTCTTCCAATCCCTCCAGGAAGAAAACTCAGCATTCAAAGAAACCCAATGGGCGACCCCAGCACATTCAACTAAGCAACCGAGTTACAAGTTCACAGTCCCCCAGATCGGGCGAGTCAATAAAAAGAGTCATAATCCTAATAGCCAAGTCTTTCCTTTCTTTTCAATTTGAGTCTATGTCAATTAGGTCGAGACAGTAAAGTTGTAGCCTTCTTCAATTTTCAATATCTATAAAATAAGTCTTTTTCTTATCAATTTCTCTTTTTCAAATTCTATGATGAGACTCTTTCCACTTAATGACCTCAAAAAAAAAAATTCAAAATCAAAATGGACATGCTCGAGAGGCCCTCTTTCATAGCTCCACAAATAATCCTTTGCCCTCCATTCACCTTAAGCAAACAATCAATATCCATTGCAACCCCTTTGAGCCTACTAGCCATTTTCTTTCATACACACATCCAAATACCATACCAAAAATAACAAGCAAAGTTCAAAGCCTCAAAAGCTAAAGTGATTGCCAAAGTCAATATCAAAGTGCAAAGTCAAATTCAAAAACCTCAAGTTCAATTGTCAAGTTTAAAAACAAAGCTTGTCAAAGTCCAATGCAAAAACAAAATCAAAGTGCAATTCAAGCCTCACACCCTCAAACCTAAGCCTACATTTCAACCACAAAAGTCTCTCCAAATGAGCATTGTACCTCACATACACACCAGCCTCAAGAACTATGATCGATTTGATTCCGTAAGGATACGTAAGTAGTCTCACCTCGAGGTCCACCAAATTAATAAAATAAATCGAGGTTCATTCCAAGTGGTCGATTCTCTAGAATTCAAAATACCCTCTCTATCTAGACCTGACATAGACTCAATTCGATCAACATCTCAAGACCAACTGTGTAGCCTCACATTTGCGTCAACCTCAGTCAAAATTTCAAACTTTCTATATTTTGAACCAAAGACCTATTCCTTCAATCGACCCATTAGACTCTTTCGACTCAACCAACATGGGGGGCTTAGTGCCCGTGTCATTCAAAATGTCATCTTCAAGTTGCCTCAAGTGGTTTAAGTCCATGGCCTCATCAAAAGCAAGTTTAACACACTATAACACTTCCAACTTTAGCATAGCCTCTCCTGGGGGTTAGCTCGTCCAATTCCAAGGTCAGGGTCAACATCAATTTCAAGGTCACACTCTTGCCTAGGCATAGGAGGGTCCACTCATAAACCTTGGTCTTAGTCTCCCTAGAGTCAAAATCAAAATCAAATCCAGAATCAAAGTCTAAGTTTAATGTCAACTTCAAGCTCAAATTTCAAAGTCAAACCTAACCTCAAAAGGAATTGAGTCATCATTATTCAACTCAACTTCACTTCCATAGCCTACCTACAACCCCCTGATCGTTATAGGTCTTCGATTCCATTATAACAAAATTGATCGTTGCAATCCTACAACAACCCTGATAGTTATAGGTCTACGTTTCTCTTGCAATAAAATCAATCTTCGCAAGATCTCAATTTCAACTTCAAAGCTCTAAAACCAAATAGTTATAAATCCTAGTCCACAACAATGCTGATCATTGGGGATATTCAATTTTAGCCCACCACAACTCTGATCGTTGTGGTCGTTCAATTTTAGCTCACAATAATCCTGATCATTGTGAATGTTCAATTTTAGCCTGCAACAAACCCTGACCGTTGTGGATGACCTTAGCACACAACAACTCTAATCGTTGTGGTCGTTCAATTTCAGCCCACAATAATCCTGACCATTGTGGATGTTTAATTTCATCCGACAACAAATTCTAACTATTGTGGATGACCTTAGCCCACAATAATCCCGACCATTGTGGATGTTTAATTTCAGCCTGCAACAAATCCTAACCGTTGTGGATGATCCTTTCTTTAATTTTAGCCCACAATATAAATGTTGTGGATGACCCTTCCTCGATTTTAGCCCAAAATTTAACCGTTGTGGATGATCTTTCTTCACATTCAGCCCATAACCTAGCCGTTGTGGATGATCCTTCAAATTCAATCTCAAGCTTCAATTTCAATTAAATTCAAATCTCTAACTCACAAAAAACCTGACTTTTGTGGGATTGCATATGCACATCAATATGTGTTATTTCAATTAAACTTGCACGCTTGTCAAAACTTCTCCAATGATAGAATCAAATGTACTTTTGGAGGCATTTCAATTTCAAGATCAAGCTGGAGGAACGAGGAGCTTTCGAAAGCTATTACACCCACTGGTGTAGGTAAAACTAACCTTTGTTTTGCATGTACCGAACACTTTGACTGCTGTCTTACGAGATTTAAATCTCTATAGACACAGCCAAAGTGGGGGGCTTCTATAGATACCTACATTTGTCCCTCCATAAAGGCCAATGATAAAACTATACCACAATGCAATTGGTCCAATTCTAAAGAACAACTGCCTCAAACAATCCCCTAGAATCTTGATTTGCAAAGCCAGAACACCTATTCTTGCCCAAAGCACCCTTAAAAATAAGTTTTGATTTCAAAATAATTTTAACTTATTTTTTGACATTTTTCTAGACTTTTTCTGAATTTTTCTAAGCACTTTTGCAATTTTTTAGAGTTTCTAGTATTTTATTTAATTTTTAGATAATTAATTAAATTATCAAAACAACTCCAAAAATTACTAAATTTTAACACAATTCACTATATTTTACAAGGAAGTTTTGCATATTTTTTTCATAATTTTTCGATTGGTGGATAAATATTTATGAATTTCTTAAGCAAAACGTGCAACCGAGAGAAACGGAGTGTTCCAGAAGCTTCCAAGCTCATGGCTTGCTCCCCAAGGATGTACACATTCATCCTGCATCTTCTCATGTACGACACACACTCGTATAAGCAAGAAATATTTTTTTTTCCCAAAATAAAATACAAAAAGGAAAGAAAATAATTTTTTTTGGCAAAACACTTTCAAAATTCTTCCAAATTGTAAACACATTTAAACACATTCAATACAAGAGATTAAGGCATTCAAGACACTTGTTCAAGGATTGTTCGACCGCGCATCGTTGGTATAATCTATGAGGCCACAAAACTCATAGAATTCATCCTTTTCTCCTATCTTCTCTTCAATTTTTCATTGTTTTTTGTTTATTTCTTTATAATTACAACTAATCATGTAATATAGATTAATCAATTACTCGACATTAATTAACATGTAAATAAACCTTTTCTTTTCTTTATTTTCAATTCAACTTTAATATTATTATTATTACTAACTTTTTCTTTGATTTTCTTAGGAAAATTTGTCAACAACTACCCACTTTTTGTCCAACTTTGCAAACATTACCCACTTTTTTTTTTTAAAACAACTACCCACTTTTTATAAATTGTTTGTGAACCACGACCCACCCCTGATTTCCGACCAAACAAAATCATTTTTCGATATGTGGTCCCTACCAAAACCACATTTCTTCCCCGTTTTTATGAAATTACCCTGTTGCCCCACTTTATTACCCCTTTTATTTCTTTTTCTATTTTCTATTTTCTTTCTTTTTTACTTCTGAACTCCACTTTTGCCTTCTGCCTTCCTTCATCACTTCCTCTTCTGCTTTCCTTCATCACTTCCTCTTTTTTTTCATGGTTTAAAACCTAAAATCCCACTGTTTTTTTTCTGGGTTTAAAACCAAAAATCCCACCTTCTATGTGTTGCTAATTGTGCTTTTTTTGCTTAAAATATGATGAAATTAGGGTTAAAAATGATGTAGGCGAAGTCTCCTTCTTTCCTCCTTCCTCAATTCGCACCCAATCAACCCCATTTACTATCGTATGTTCATACCTTGATGTGCTGCTGTGGTAAGTGATTGAGCATTCGTTATCCATCCTCAAATAGAGGTTTAATCAGTCCGAGTGTTCTACTCAATGAGGATATGGCACAAATATCAAGACCCAACATAGCTATTGAACACTTAGCAGCAAAACAAAAACAGTCGATTTTAGTAATTTCATTTTTCCTTTTTTTTTAAAACACTTTCATCTGTCATTCATTTCATTTTGTGCAATCTTTGATCCCGATAATATCAAACAAAAATAATAACCAAGCAAAAGTCCACCAAACCTCCTCCAAGCCTCCAAACACGAAACACCTCCTCTCTCACCCCTGAAAAATAAAAATTCAGTCTTAATTAGGGTTTTTGTTCATACGAATTACCAATTTCAAAGTTGCAAAGGGGCGGCAATAACTGGCGGTGTGGGCAGCAGGTGGTACGCCGGAGGGGAGCCGGTGGCGGCGCGTGTGCCTGGGACGCGTGGCAGCGAGCCAGAGCAGTGGAGAGCAGAGAAAGTCGCGTGATTGTGAACGGTTGTTTGTGAATGGTTTAGTTCAATTGATTTAGATTTTGTTTTTGGGGTTTTTTTCAATTGATTTTGATTTTGATTTGGGGTTTTAATTGAACAAAGAAATTTAAAGGAGGGGATGAAATCAGAATTGAGAGAAGAAGAAAAAGTTAGAAAAAAAAAGAAAAGAGAAGAAAGTTGTAGGGATTATGAATGACGAGGGAAGTGGGTTGGGTAGGTGAGGGAAACAAGTGGGGGTGTTTTTTAGTCATTTCATTAATTCAGGGGAGAGGGTTGACTGAAAACAGGTATATGTGGGGCCCACAATGAGTTTTGGTGGTTTTGGTGCTCGAACATGGGTCGTGGTTCACAAACAAGTTATAAAAAAGTGGGTAGTTGTTTTTTTTTTTTTAAAAAAAAGTGGGTAGTTGTTTGCAAAGTTTGACAAAAAGTGGGTAGTTGTTGACAAATTTTCCATTTTCTTATGTAAGTAGCAATTTGTGGTGGTGGTTTGTTTTCAGTTCTAACTCTGGTTTTTTTGTCTTGTTTTTGGGACAGCGCTTCGAGGTAAGTCACTTTCTTCTTTCCTCTTGTATATTCTAATGCTTATTTTTGTACATATTTCTCTAATGACCATTATTCTTGCTAATTAAAGACCTATTAATTGATTGTCACGCCTAATAAGATAATTATGGACAAAAGGTTTAGGATCCTTGAATCTTGACCTAATTCAAAGCGACAATAATTAATAGTCTTACATGCATTAATCCACTCACCTAGTAACAACTAAATTGGTGAATTTGCAATGAGACCTAGTAGAGGCCGCTAGATGCCCGGGGGGGGGGGGGGGGGGTTGTGCACTACTTTGCCCTTACCCTCGTCCCCTAATCCAGATCTGGTGCACGACCTAACATGGAGTCCTTCGCCTTGCATGCACTATGCCGTCAAGGCTTAAAACGAGTTCCGCAGCTTCCCGAAAGAAGTGCAGTGGCGACTTCCTCTATTCGATTTCGAGTTTCTATGACCCTCAATGCCAAGCATACTCACACTATGCAAAATAGCAAGAATTCAATTCTTCGCAATATGGTGTCTCAACCGAGACTGTACCCCGCAGTGCAGAGGGACTGGACCTAGTCCAGCCTGGTGACGCCCCACGCCCGTACACATTTGAATACATATTTTTTATACAAGCATTTCAAATGCACAAATTATTTCAATAGAGGTTATTTTATTAATAATAACAATAATTCAAGTTTGTAAATTAAATAATGTTAAAAAAACGACTATTTCACTAAAGAATATCAACTTTATATATACATCTTGAAATATTTTATTAAAATGTTCAAGCCCTCGAACTAATTTTGCATAGCACACAACGACTAATCACCCGTTAAGTAAAAGAATTTGACATGCCCAATCAATTCATACTTCTCCAATTTGTCCTTGATTGTAGCTTGAAACACTGCATTAAAAAAAATACTGCATAAAAAACAAAACCTTTTATGAGTGGAATAACTAAAGATATAGATTAGATTGATATATGATGTAATTGATTTCATTTTAATCATTATTCCCAATCATTACTACGTATTATAAACTCATCGAATTGCGGTTTTTATAAATCAAATAATACAACATACAAAACTCGAACGAAATAGGTAAGTAAAGAAATACCKGAACAAAGTAGTTTATATGTAAAGAGCCTTATTATGAAGATAACCTTRGTGCTATATGAGTTATTCTTCGGATGACTTAGCAATAGTGCCAGTTAAGACAAGACCAATCATGATGATTAAATAAGAGAAATATGAAGCTAAAAAAAGCAACAAAGGTTCAGAACATCTGCAGTGAAGAACAGAAGAAAGAAAGACACACGCACACATAGTAAAGAGATATAGATAGATAGACAGAGAGAGAGAGAGCCTTGACAAGAATCCTTCCTTTAATAAGCTCTGCCACCTTTTTTTATCTGCAGGAAAATCCTTTGTTGCCAAGATTATCAGAAAAGACACAAGTTTTGGTAACATGACAAATAATAATGCCTTTCTTTATCAAGAATAAAGACACAAGCATGTATTTGTTGCCTAACAGGTAATTTTATGCTTCTTCATTCATCAATATGGTAAATTTTTACAGATGTAAAATGAGAGTTTTGGGCATAAAATAAAGATCTAATTTAAACCAAACTCCCATATATAGGCAAGCTTGCATGTTGTGTAGCTTATGCACAAACATTACCAAGCTCAAATCTTATCTTGACATTAGATTACAATCATGACTGAGTTAGTCACAAACATAAATAATATTGACAGCCAAAAGCGTAATCATGCAACAATATATATAAGCCAACCTTGTTCCCCCAATCTAAGTAACCAAGTTGCAATAATAACAACACAAAATACGAGACACTAAGCATCAAACCCTCAGTTATTGAATAAGTGCTGAGACAGAAAATCATACCTTTCTTTAAATCACAGGGTCAAATTCCACTAATTTCTATCCGGAATTAAACAACACGATCAATAGGCCGGACAAATTCATCATATATCACGTTTCCCCACTTATTTAGCTGCCAGATATTGAATTATATTAAAACATTGACGAGTGACCCTTCAACAAATGAGAGGCAAGAACTATGTAAACAAAAAGACACTTCGACTGATTTAATAGATCAATGAATTGAGACCATGAAGTTTAATAGCCAATCGAAATGAAAAGCAGAAAGAACATGAACCGAATAGATAATCTAGAAAATGCATATTATAATGCACTAGCAAACTAGTCCCACATAATTGACTTAAAGCAACCAGCACAACAAACAAAAAACAAGGTTACCGACTAGAAAACAGGGACATACATCAATGTCTATCACTACACCCGAGTTTCCTAGGTAAAACATGTGAAATCTAACAAAAAGATCAGATTTGAGCCGCTGCATAATGATGTCCGGCTTGAAAATCTAAGCATGCCAAACGACTCTGTTTCTTTCTTGCCATATAGTATACATGGTACCAATATACCAGCTATAAAGCACTTGTCTCCGAAATCTCCCCTGTACCGTATTCAAACTATCAAGACAAGCATCTAGAATAGACAGATCAACAAGAACAATAGTAAAAGCAGCAGTGATAGCACAACATTGTTGATTATAAGGGCAAGCAAAAAACAAGTGATCCATAGACTCATCCTCTAAACCACAAAGAGGACACTCAACAGACTCCACAACTCCAAAAGCCAACAATTTGTCCCGAGTTCGCAATTTCCGCCTCATAATCATCCATCCAATAAACTAATGCCGAGGAATATTAAACCTATTCCAAACCATAGCAGCCAATGGGACCGGATCATGAGAGACTCAAAGCCAGTTATAGCCACTAGCCATGGTATACCCACTCGAATTGGCCTTCCAAAGCCCACTAGAAAAACCAGACTTTAAGATTTCCTTAACTTTCCAGATTTGTTTTCAAGTCCAAATAGCAGAGCTAGGACATGGAACCCGCTTCCAATGCTTTTTCTTGATATAAAGATGATCAATCGAACGAAGCCACATGTTATCCTACTTACTAGCAATATTCCAAACTTGTTTTCCAATAGTTGTAGTGTTCCAAGCAAAGCAGTCATGTACACCCGAACCACCTTCCTTCTTCGAACGGCAAATAATATCCCAAGCCACAGGAGGAGACCTAGAAAAGACAAGTATACCATCCCATAGGAAATTCCTACACATAGCCTCAATCTGATGCAGCACACTTTTAGGAATGATAAAAATAGAAGCCCAGTAAGTATGAAGTGTGAGTAACACAGTTAATAGACTGATTTCTTCCTCGATAAGAAAGGGGCCTATTACTCCAAGAAGCAACCCGGGCTGTAATTTTTTCCCTAACACCTTACAATCATCCTTCGAAAGTTTCTTGCTACTAATGTTGATCCCCAGGTACTTGAACGGCAACTAATCAAGCTGGAAACCAGAAGCAGCTACCATAGAATTTTGATCCTCAATGGGCATATTACTGCAATAAATATTAGACTTGCCAGAATTTGTAACTAAGCCAGAACAAGCAGAAAAGGTTGCTAGACATCGCAACATAAGAGAGATAGAATCCGTATCCCCATGACAGAACATAATCAACTCATCAGCAAAAACCAAATGATTTAGCTTCAGAGCTCTGCAGCGAGAATGAAACCTGAATTTCTTAGAAACAGCCAGAGTGTGGAGCAATCTGGAGAGATACTCCATACACAGCACAAACAAGAGAGGGGACATAGGATCACCCTGCCTGAGGCCTTTCTTTCCTTGGAAGAAACCACTCAAAGACCCATCAATACACAAGGAGAAAGAAGGAGTAGTCACACAAGTCATAATAAGCTTTCGAAAATGCTCAGGAAAATTCAAAGCTTGGAGCATATCCGCCAAAAACTCCCAGCTAACAGAATCATAAGCCTTCTTGATGTCCACCTCAAGCAGACAGGGCCATTCTTTCTCCTATACTTGGCAACAATGTCCTGAATGATACAAATGTTATGAATGTTTTGCCGCCCCTCAATAAAGCCAGTCTGATTCAAAGAAACCAGAGAAGGTAGAACCAATCTCAACCTGCTGCACAGAAGCTTAGTAATGCACTTATAAATCACATTACAACAAGCTATAGGTCTAAAATCCAGCATACAAACAGGAGAAGCAAGTTTAGGAATCAAAGTCAAAATATTACAATTAACTTGCTTAAGAAGCTTCCCATTCTCAAAGAATTGCAAAATGGCATCAGTCACATCCTCACCAATAATAGCCCAAGACTTCTAAAAGATGCTATTGTACCCATCAGGACCAGGAGCCTTGATACTAGGAATAGAGAAAAGAGCAGCCTTTACCTCAGCCCTAGTAAAAGGGACCAGAAGAGCATTGGCTTGATCAGCAGAAACCACACAACCATGAGCAACCACTTTTGGACTGACCCTTAGAGTGGTAGGGGTGACAGTCCCTAAAAGCTTCACATAATACTCCAAAAAAGCCTCCTTGATAGCCAAAGGTGAATCACAAATCTGACCAGACAAGTCCTGGATAGATAATAGACGCTTCCTAAAAGTTTTCCTCTAGATGCTCCTAAGGGGGGCAAAAGCTGGCACGACACGAAAACACGACACGAATCTGACCTGAAAAAAGCGGGTTAGGTCTGAATTTTCCGACACAAAAAAAATAGGTTAGGTTCAGGTTGAAATTTTTGACACGAAACCGACACGACCCGACACAAAAAAACAAAGACTATGATGGTTTGTGGTATGTACTTAAGTACTTTGTAAGTTTGTATTATTAAGTATTAGTATTGGTAGCTAAAAAAATTCAGGTCACAATAAGCTAAGGTTGACCCGAAAAAATCAGGTCATATTCGGGTCAACCTAACCCGATTTTTTACAATTATATTTCAAAGCTAAAAAATCAGGTCAAATGGGTCATCGGGTCGACCTGAAAAAAAGTCAGGTCAGGTTAGGTTCGAAAAACCTAACCTGAAAAAAAAATCAGGTCGGGTTAGGGTTAGGATAATTTGACACGAAAAATATTCGACACGAACACGAATCCGACACGACACGACCCATTTGCCGCCCTTAGATGCTCTTATAGAAAAACCCGGTATTCTCATCACCCACTTGTAACCACTCAATCTTGGCTCTCTACCTCAAAAAGGAGAAAAAATCAATCTGAGTTTTCTTAAACACAGCAAGAATCTGGGATTCCTTCTCTCGTAACAGCAGATCATGGATATTATTCTGAAGTTGAATCTGAATATCAGCAAGCTCCTTTTTGCTAGCTAAATAATCCAACTCAACAGACCCAAACTTAAATCTATTAAGTTGTCTTAAACCACCTTTCAAATCCTGAAGTTTCTTCACTATATTAAACTTTTTGGTACTAGACATAGAATAATTCCAACCAGAAGCGATTACACTAATAAAATTCTCATGATTAGACCAAAAATCCAAGAATTTGAACGGCTTCCTCTTGTACTCCTGCATATCCACAAAATGTAAAACAACTGGAGTATGATCAAACCACATCTCCGGCATAAAATGACCAAAAGTAGTAGGAAACATTAATTGCTAGTCCTCTTTCACCAACACCCTATCCAATTTGAAATAAACTCACCGAGAGCCTTCCTGCTTATTATTCCAAGTGTACTCACAACCCCGCTTAACAATATCCTCAACACTACAAAAGGCAACACAATCCCGGAACATAGCAAATTCAGAATAATGCATCTTATTACCTATTCTATCATCAAAACCCAATGGASAATTAAAATCACCACAAATCACCCAAGGACCAGAAATAGTAGAGCATTTACTCATAAGTCCCTGCCATAAAAGCACTCTCTCGTTCGCATCATTGCTAGCATAAACTATAGTGCAAACAAACTCCTTATTCAGAGTCTTATTCACAACATCCAAATGCATAAACTGAGAATTAATCCTCAAAATCACCACATCAAAGAAAACAGGCAACCAAGCAACTAAAATTTTACCACCAGAAGAGGTAGAAAAATTAGAAGAAACACACTAGTTCTGAAAGAGAGCATGATGAATAAGAGGAAAATTATTCGACTTAATTTTAGTCTCCAACAAACCACACAGATCAATACTATTAGCAACCAAGGTTGAAGCAACCTCAGACTGCTTTCTGGGGTTATTCAAACCCCTAACATTCCACACTAGTAGCCTATCCATTTTCCGTCGCACAAGCATCCCCTTTTGAAGGGGCAAGTGCCACAGTAACTCCTTCACTGGAATAGATGGGGTCAACCATGCTACAGAGGTCCTAACTCACAACAGACTTTCCAAGTTGCTTAAGGCAAGATTTGGAAATCACAGTTTGTCAACCTTGTTCCACCTGAACAGCCTCACTAGAGACCTCCACTGGAACATCAGGAGCCACCAAAGACACACCAGGAACTTAGTCTGCCACCACATGATCCTTCTCTGTACCCACAACCACCGAAACAAGAGCATCATCCCTAGAGACTGCAGCAGGTTGTGCTACCTTCGGTTTCCACACTTTTTTACCACGACAATCCTTCTCGGAATGTCCCCATTTATCACAAGACGTACATTTCATCGGAACCCACTCATAAGTCACCTCCTGCTCAATCAATATCCCTTTCTTATTCACAAAGGAAATAGAGGAAGGGAAATCTTCAGAAAGTTTCATCTCAACCAAGTAGCCAACAAAACCAATATGTTCCCTCAAAGAAGTTACCGTATCAAGCTTCACCGGTTTCCCCACTAAACCAACAATCTTCTCAAGATAATTCTTCCCCCAATATTTTAACGGAAGCTCAGGCATTTGTATCCATATAGGTACAAAATAAAAGTCATTCTCCTTCAATTCTACTCCGTCTTCCCATTGCTTCAAAAACACTGAATGTTTATCAAATAGAAGATGCTGAGTTCCAAGAGCTAAGTCCTTAGTTGTTTGATTAAGAAAACGAATTCGAAATTGCCCCTTTTTTTAATAAAACAACCTTGTCAATGTTTTGAGCCCCCCAAATTCGATGACAAAAACCCAAAAAGGCCTTGACATGTGGTCTAAGCCCCAATACACAAGCAATAACACCAAGCGACGAAAATTCCAATTCGTCACAAACATCAGATTCAGAGAGTTGTAATAAAGAAGAACATCAGATTCACGTTCTGAGAAGCAAGCAAAGGCTCGGTATTCTGACCAGAAGCATACGCAGCCCCAATCTGGCCAGAAAGGCCCCTCGTTGCATCCCCATTCTGGGCAGAACCTCCACGCACAACAGCCCCAATCTGGGCAGAACCACCACGCACAGTAGCCCCATTCTGGGCAGCAACACCACTCGCAGCAGCCACAGCATGGGCAGAATCACCACTCGCAGCAGCCAATTTCTGGGTAGAAAGTCGAATCGCAACACTACCTGAGTTACGGTTTGTCATGATTGAGAGCCAATCCGAAAATTGAGCCTTCTTAATCGATCCTTGAACTAATTCCTCCAACGATTCCTCCTCCGACAAAACGCACTTCTCAAACACATCCTCATCAAAAACCATTCGTGAAATACCTTCCAAATCCACACGCAAATTGCGTTTTGTCTTCGAGACCACCGGCGAGAGCTTGGAAAGCTGGGTCGAATCATCCTTTCGTTCAAGAGTTTTAGTGATTATCTTCTGTAATTTCTTCTTTGCATGCTTTTTAAGGAAGCATTTAAGGGGATAAACAAACAAAGTAATTAAAATACTTTTAAGACACATAAGAATGGGATGATAGATTACTAAATATTAAAATTATTATGATTACTTACTTCGTTTATATACTTATATTGCTTCCTTAAACATCGTGCAAAATAAATTGTTGAATTCTTTTGGTGATGGAGGGAGTAGTTGTATGCAAAGAACTTTATGAATATCAACTCGAGTGTCATATGAGTTATGATAGCATTTCACCTCCAAGATTAAGGTCACATTATCGTACACTTCTCAATCCGGCTAATAATGAAATTTCTGTAACATGAACATATAGGGAAATTGCAAAGATCAAGATATCAATCCTTTAATCAAGAAAGAGATGAAAATCGGTGTTTAAAACCAACTTGTTATTATGAATTATCATTGAACTTAGAAATAGGGCATGGCAATATACTAGTAGACAACACAAACACAAACCGAGCCACCAACACATCATAGGGGAGCAGCGGACAGCGTGCAACAACCAAAACATAGAGGTTGCAGCAAAAACAACAACATATAGTGTGTATGTAGTAGCAACAATAGCTTACTACATGTGTGCATCAAGAGCAACAACTTACAATGCATGCAGCAGTAGAAAATTCAACACGACGTGTAGTAGCAGCAACAAAAAATTTCAAGGCATCTAATGTACTATCATTTCTCAACCTTCCCTTACAAGAAAACTAAAGACCTAAACTTAATGAAGCAAAATAGAACCAAATCCCATAACCCCCCAAATATCAACCATTTTCTCTATCAATTTTCAAGAATTTAGATTCATTACTGCTACAATCACACTGTGTCACTAAGGGCAATATCAAATTTCAAGAATGCAGCATAACAATGCGACATTTGCACTAGTAAAATTCCATCAAACATATTACTAGAAGGATCCCTATGTCAAAGTCCAAATGGAATAATACAAGAATTTTTCATTGCACAGATCCATCATATTTTATAGTTGAGACCCGTGAATGTTTCATATAGTAAACAACGATTTATAGCATTAGAATTATGAGCAGCGAGCATCTACCAAACAACGATTATAGTACTTGATATTGTTGAATAAAAACATTAATTCGTTACCATTAAACATTAACAAATAGATTATTTAGAAAATTCGAGCAACAAGCATTAGAAATTAAAGAAACAAGCGTTATAACTATGAGTTCTATCAATTCAAGCTTAAACTTACAAAAATCCCACAAAATCGGGTGAAAATTGAGAAAAAACAATCTAGTGTAAATACCGAGAAAACTCACTATATATATCATAAAAAATCGAGTAACAAGCATTGGCGATCAAAGTCGAATATTATTTTAACAGCAAGCAGCGAATTGAGAAGAAATTAAGAGTATTTGAACCTCAATAGTAAATTATGATGCAAACAACAACAATAAATTGCGAGTATAATTTGACCTAAAAGTCGTCACAAATTTAACCTAAAATTTAAACACTATTGATCTGAATGCATAAGGGAAAAATGAAAATCGATTTTAAAATCAAGAAGAAGAAAATACAAACCAAAATGAACAAATAATATGTAGAATAATTCAACTTGCCTTCTTTTTTTTACCAAGAATAATTGAACTTACCTTGAGGAATAGATTTTTTTTATTCAAAGAGAAGAAGCTTTGATAAGGAGGTTAGGGAAAACATCGATTGGTTCTATTACACTTGAAATATACCGACTAATCGGCTATAGAGTTTTTGCACTTGAAATACACCAACTATACCGCTTTAATTAAAACACGCTTTAGTATGTTGTAGTTTTTAATGGAGGCCTTACATGTTCATCTCTGCGATGAACCAAAAAACATTTATCTCCTACTTTTTTTGTAATTTAGTCTACTTTAGTTAAGTGATCACATGTATGTGAGTGAACAAAATAGGACAGATAAAACACAAAAATTACCAAAATACCATGAGATAAGTGCATTTTGATTTATCACGAAGATGAATTACAACACTCTTTAACGACGATTTTGGTTTTGACACACATTTTAATAAAAATTGTATGATGCCGTAAATGTGTGTTTGCCACAAAAATATTGTTATCTATGGTAGAAGTCTTATGTTTGCCACAAAATACTAACTACTTATGACATAAGTATAATATTTGTTACGGAAAAATTGTTATTGGAGCAAAAGTGTTATGTTTGCGACGGGATCACAAAGCAATTGCTCGTGACATAAGTATAATATTTTCCACAAGAAAATTGTTCATTAGTTGTGGTTGAATTGTTAAGTTTTCCACGCGAGAGTAATTACCCATGCCACAAGCATGATATTTGTCACGGGAAAATTATTTTGTGGCAAAAGTGTTTAGTTTCTCACGGGAAAGTAATACCCGTGACATAAGTATAATATTTTCCACAAGAAAATTGTTCATTAGTTGTGGTTGAATTGTTAAGTTTTCCACGCGAGAGTAATTACCCATGCCACAAGCATGATATTTGTCACGGGAAAATTATTTTGTGGCAAAAGTATTCAATTTGTCACGGGGGAATAACTAACCGTGGCATAAGTATAAGATTTGCCATGGAAAAAGTGTTTAGTTTTCCACTAGAGATTAATTAACCATGGCACAAGTATTCGATTTGCTACGGAAAGTAATTCTAGTGGCATAAAGTTTTTTACTTTTTCTATATTTGTGTTGCAGTTTGCTTGTCCCGTGGCTAAATAAAATTATGTCACGAAATTATAATTCCCGTGGCATAATTCGTGGCATAAGTGATAATTTGTTGTAGTGGAAGGAGACGCAAATCGAAAGCAACCTGTGCACACAAGCAATGCAAAGCAAGGAAAAAGGAAAAAAGAAACAAAGGGGGAGGGGGGGACTCACCGACGTCAAGGGAGGTAGTGGCCCAACCTTGAACGACGAGTCCCCGCCAGACTGAAGCAAGAAGGAGGGGACAAACCCGGTGGAGAACGAACAACTCACAACCCTAACCAAGTGACTCTCCCTACCCTATTTCTCTAGAGAGAGAAATGGGACTATTTGATGCTTTACATTCTGTTTTACATATTATGTAGTGTATTTTTTTGTTACAGATATATATTCGAGAAAATATTTGTGTTTTTAATTTTGTATGTATTATTTTGCACGTGAGACTATATAAAGTGTGTTAATTTTCAATGATTTTATGTATTATTTTGTACAGTGATCGTATAAAGTGTGTTGATTTTTAATTCATCGTTATTTCTAAATTGTATGGAAATATATTCTTATTATGTAAATAATTAGGGTAGAATTATTTTATTTTATTGTATATTTGTAATTCCCTAGTTTAACCTAATATGGGTTGTATATAATGTAAATTATCTGTCAATAATAATTTACGGCAAATATTCTTTCATGGTATCACGAGTTTAGGTTAATTTCCTCTGACCTATTCTTCGATTCCGCTTTCTTCTTATCAACCGGCCTCCTCCTTCCCTTTGGCCGATCACTTCTTCTTCCATAGCCGAGTCACACAAGATCCATCCTGCTACTCTCATCACTAATATGAAGCAACATGTTTCCGTTGTTCTTGATTACGCGAGTACGGTGTATAAAAACTGGTCTACCTTGTTCAAGCTTCATTGTCGTGCCTTTCTCATCATTGAACATATTAGTTCGGATGAAGATACTGCTCCGCTTAAGGATCCTACCGCTAAAGCCACTCTTTGGCAACATCTTGATGATATTGTCCGCCAATGGATTTACGGGACTATATATCATGATCTTCTCAATTTCGTTCTTGAGCTAGACAACAAGGCCATTGATTCGTGGAATCAACTTGAGAATTTTTTTCCACAATAACAAGTCTACTAGGGCTTTGAATCTTGATTCACAATTCACCAACACTCTTTTGGAGCAATTTGACGATGTGAAACCTTATTGCACTCGTCTCAAAACGCTTGAGGATAATTTAAAGAATGTTGGCGATCCCGTCTCGGATCATCAAATGGCTTTGCAAATTCTCAAAGGCCTCTCGGACGAATATAAGGGTTTTCATACGTCGATGCGTCATATTTGACCATTTCCTACGTTCGACGAATTGCAGTCCATGCTTGAGTTGGAGGAACAGAGTAATGCCTCCGATCATGCTACTGACGTTCGAGTCGAAGCTCTTGTTGCACATAACATATGCCTACTGTCGTTGCTGCTCCTCCTCCTACTAGTGGCGATGGTGGTGGCCCCTCTCATAGAAATCGCCGGAAACATGGCAAAGGCAAGGGAGGCGGCAAAGGTCGCGGCCAACGACCTGCCACGCAGTAGTCACAACCGCAACAGAATAGTCGGGCCTCTGCTTCTGTTTACTCTCAACAGTAGCAACCATATTGGGCTCCCCCTCCTCCGTGGGCCTACTAGTCTCAAGCCCATGGCCTGCTGCACCATGTCCATTTCCAACCCAAGGCCCAGGCCATACTCAATGGGCCGCAGTCAGACCCGGACAACCCAACAATCAACAGGGCTTACTTGGTCCTCGTCCTCCGCAAGCGTATTGTGTTGGTAATTCTTCTACTGCTCCTTCTTATATGCCAACTAATATTGAACAGGCCACGTATACTATGTCCTTGCATCATCTCAATTACTACATGGACACGAGTGCCACCTCTCATATGACTACCTCCGAAGGTAACTTATCTCCCTATTTTAATTTGAGTAATCATATTCAAAATTTTGATATTGTTGGTAATGGTAGAAATATTCCGATTAAGGGTTATGGTCACACTTCMCTTCACCAAAATACTCTTCAACTCAAAAATGTTCTTCATGTTCCCTATTTAGTCAAAAATCTCATTTCCATTTGCAAATTCACAATTGATAACAATGTTTCTATTGAGTTTGATCCTTTTGGGTTTTCTGTGAAGGATTTGCAGACAGGGAGCAACCTAGTGAGGTGTAATAGTAATGGTGATCTCTATCCTTTTCTGCCCAACTCTTCAACTTCTTCGCCCTCATATCTTTCGGCTTTTGCGGCCATCTCTCCTGCTTTGTGGCACTCTCGTTTAGGACATCCTGGCAAGAATATTTTAAATTCTTTGCGCAGTAGTAAATCTATTGATTGTAATAAAGTTTCTCCAACTGTTTGTCATTCTCGCCCATTGGGTAAATTAATAAAAACACCTTTTTATGATTCAACATCTCATACTATTATGCAATTTGATATTCTCCATAGTGATTTGTGGACATCTCATGTTTTAAGCACTTAGGGTCATAAGTAATATTTTTTTTAATTTCCTCAATGATTATACTAATTTTCTATGGACTTTTCCAATATCCACTAAGTCTCAAGTCTATAATCTGTTTCTTCGACTTCGAACATATATTAAGACTCAATTTGAATGTGAAGTCAAAGCTTTTCAATGTGACTATGGTCGTGAATTTGATAATACACCTTTCACTTCTTTTTGTCACCAACATGGCATGACTTTTCGTTTTTCTTGTCCACATACTTCACAACAAAATGGCAATGCCGAGTGAAAAATCAAAACCATTAACAATATTTTTCGAACCCTCCTTTGTCATTCCTCCATGCCACCTTCTTTTTGGCACCATGCTTTAGCTATGGCGACTTATCTTCACAATCTTTTGCCTACTAAGTTGCTCAATTATCACTCTCCCACTCAAATATTGTATCACCGAACTCCCGACTATACTCATCTTTGTGTTTTTGGATGTTTGTGTTTTCCTCTCTTTCCCTCTATTAAAATTCACAAGCTCCAATCTCGCTCCACTTCTTGTGTTTTTCTTGGGTATCCTTTTAATCATCGGGGTTACAAGTGCTATGATATGTTTGGTTGGATGAGTCCCGTCTTTCCTTTTAATAAATTTCATACTCCAACTCCTAATTCTTATGATTTCCCAGGGCCTTTTGATTCCCCTCTTGACAATCTAGTTGTCAGACACATGCTTAGTCCACAAATAGCCCAAAATCAATTTTCTAATCGGCCCAATGGAAACCCAACGACCGCTGGGCCTCCAATGCCACAAACTATTGGGCATTCTGTTCAGCCCGTTGGAAACCCAGTGCCAGGTAGGCCTTTTTCTCCTATTTCCTCTGCTAGCAGCCCAGCGTTTGGTGGGCTCACTCCCACCCGTGGCCCATTAACTCCTCCTGGGCTTTCTCCTTCTTCTTCCCCTTTGATATATGGGCTGAACCACTCCATTTCTCCTTCTCCTGGATTGTTTCCTTCCCAACCCACTTCTCCTCCAACCCAACATAATCCTTCTCTACATCCCATGACCCATTAACTCCTCCTGGGCTTTCTCCTTCTTCTTCCCCTTTGATATATGGGCTGAACCACTCCATTTCTCCTTCTCCTGGATTGTTTCCTTCCCAACCCACTTCTCCTCCAACCCAACATAATCCTTCTCTACATCCCATGACCACACGAAGCAAGCTTGGTATTTCTAAACCAAATATAAAAGACAATGCTCTCACTTCTACTACTTCTATATCTCCCATTCCTAAAAATCCGATCCATGCTCTCCGTGACCCTAATTGGAAAATTGCTATGCAGGATGAATATGATGCTCTTATTAAAAATGGTACATGGGAGTTGGTCCCGCAACCACATAATGCTAATAATATTATTCGTTCTCTTTGGATTTTCCGGCACAAAACAAAATTGTCAGACAATGGAAACAAGCCTTGAGAAGGTCCATTTTGGATTTGTCGGTGTACTTGATTTGATACAGCCACCCACTTCCAATAGCCCTCTTGCCGGGAGGAAGATCGACAACCGGCTAGGTGCCATTGTGTTCTAGAGCATCAATCTCATCTTGCATAGCTTTACGCTAGCTAACTTCCTTCACCGCCTCTTTGAAAGAAGAGGGTTACTGTCCCTTAGTGAGCGTCGCCAGAAAACACCTGTGTCTGTTAGAAAAACGATTATATTCAACATGACAAGCTATAGGGAAAGGTTTACTTTAGGAATGTGATGGAGTAGGGGCAATAGCTGATGTAGAAGGGTCTATATTTGCAGCAATAATAGTATGTGTGACATAGTTCCGATGCCAAGAAGGAGGTCGTCGTTCACGATGACCACGACCCAAATTTTCTGTCAAACTCCCCCTCAAAACTTCAGTGTTAGTTGAACCATCCAATTCTTGTTCAAGAACAACAGGGCTACCGGGACTCATCGGACCATTTTATGGCGAGTTTAGCGAATGCTCCGACGAGGCAGCCATCGGCGGTGACTGTGCGGACCGCGGAACAGAACCCTGCAGCGGCTGACAGGTGACAGGCGTGGGGCAGACCTGTTGGCAGGCTGCAGATGTAGGTGGAGGACCCGAGACACAAGCCATGCCATGATCCACCTCATCGTCATCCCACGGCGGTGGGTTGGCAAAATACCTTTCCCACAAAATTCGTCTCGCATTAGGAAGAGACTCAAGATACGGAAACTTATCCTCAAAAAATTACACATCACGACTAACAAAAAATTTGTTAGTATCTAAATCATATAGACACCACCCTTTCTTGCCATGAGGATAACCAATGAATATACACTTTCGACTTCAGGAATCAAACTTATCCTTAACACGAGGACGATTCGCAGCATATGCAAGACAACCAAAAACACGCAAACTATCATATGAAGGTATTTGTCCAAATTAAATAAGAGTTCATGCGGAGTCTTACCATTCAGTACTCGAGTAGGAGTGCGATTAATAAGATGGACAGGAATCATAACACATTCACCCTAAAAATATTTCGGGAACGTACTTGGCCTGAAACCGAAGAGCACGAGCCACATTTAAAATGTGACGATGTTTATGCTCAACTCGTCCCATATGTTGAGCCGTGTCAACACAAGTTGTTTGATGCAAAATGCCCTTCTGAGCAAAGAAGGACCCCAAACTCAAAAATTATTGACCATTATCGCTTCGAACCACCTTCACTTTCTTGCCAAACTAAGTCTTTGCCATAGCACAAAAGTCACGAACCAACTGAGAAGCCTGATATTTACCAACCATTAAAAACACCCAAGTAGCACGAGAAAAATCATCACAATGGTTAGGAAATAACGGGCATCACAACTAGAAACAACCTTATTCGGACCCCAAATATCACAATGAATTAAATCAAAAACTTCAGATGCTTTATTCATACTTAACGAAAAAGAGTTGCGGGGTTGCTTCCCCATAAAACAAATGTCAAAATTAAAAGAACAAATTGAGTTACTACTATGATTACTACGACTACTAGCAACACCCGGAAGGGAGTGCACAACTTGCATTGATGGATGCCCGAGACGTTGATGCCATAACAAGCTCGCATCTGAAATAACTACTGTGTTAGCCTGCAGATTTCGAGCACGAACAGGACGAAAAATATAGACCCCATCACACTAAACCCCTGCTCCAATCAGGTTCCTCAAACTGTGGTCCTAAATAATGCATAGCTTGTCAGTGAACATAATAAAATAACATTGTTTTTCTAACAATTGAGACACAGATAACAAGTTGCATTTAAGAGCAGGAACATATAAAACATGATCAAGAGTTAAGATATTAGACAAAATAACTCGTCCTTCCTTCGTAGCCATCGCGCTTTTCCCATTGGGCATACCAACAGGCGACGAGATGTCATGTAAATCAGTGAAAAAATCAATATTACCAGACATATGATTCGAAGCTCCAGTGTCAAGAAGCCAATCAGTGGAATTATGCGTACCAAGTTTATTGTCGTCTGACGAAGAGCCAGACTTAACACCCTTTACAGCAGACATGAGTTCTTTCCACTGAGCATCAAAAAGCGTAGGAACACTCCCACGATCAGAATCATAAATAAGCTCATTAGTACCACGAGAGCTACCTGCAACACCAGCAAACTCACCCTTGCCCCGACCAGAAGATCGACCACCACTACCTCCACGACCACCACTAACTTAGCATATTCTTTCGCAACGGAACAAGTACAAACAGGCAATTTCACGTAACTAGACAATAAATTTTGCAACTTATTCAATGCACCATAATAAACTGCAACAGACCGACCTCGTTGCTTACAATCTGCAATATCATGTTTTAATTCAAAAATACGAGGACCGTTACCAAGAGAATAACGATCACGCAAATCATCCCATAAAGTCTTAGCATCATCAAGAATAATAACAGTAGAACGAATAGAAACATCAAGAGTATTATAAATCCAAGCAACAACAGTAGAATTAACAATACCCCACTGTCAAAAATTGGCATCCTTGGTATCAGGTTGAACAATAGAGCCATCAACAAACCCGAGCTTGCTCTTGGACCGAAGATTGTTGCGTATAGACCTCAACCACTCTTCATAATTGTCGATAGTAAGCAACACTGGACAAATCACTAATTGAGAAACCTTCGCTAGGATGAAGATAATAATCAGTGAAAGGCTCATACTTAGAACGAGGAGGCGTAGCAGCCATAACACTCATAGAATGCACAGACAGAATGCACAAACAGAAGGCAGCAACACCACACAAATAGAATGAACACCACGCAGCAACAAATACGAGCCACGCAAACACCACGCAACACAATAACAAACACCACGCTCACAAAAACACGAGCCACATAGCCCGCCCAAACACCACGCAGCACCACGCGGCACACAACCACACAGCACACAATCACGCAGCATACAACCACGAACCCGCAGGACACCACATAGCACGCAACACCAGACTGCACCAACGAGCACCCAACACCGTGAACCCACAAACATCAGCACTGATCACACAGCAGGACCGCCCAAAATAAACAAGGACACTGCCAGCCGCGCTGACGTGAAACAAAGCACACGTGAAAAAGAACACAACGAATCAACGGTGATAACGCCAAATGACACGAACAACCACGAATTCGTGGGATAGAATGGAAATCCAAACCCTCGAATGAAAAGAGCCAACGACTGAATTGCGTGATGGAAAGTGATTAAAAAATAAATAAAATAATAATAATAATAATAATAATAATAATAATAATAATAATAATAATAAAAATAATAATAATAATAAGGAAAATTTGTCAACAACTACCCACTTTTTGTCAAACTTTGAAAACAACTACCCATTTTTTTTTTTTTAAAACAACTACCCACTTTTTATATGTTACTTTGTGAACCACGACCCCTAGCTGATTTCAGGTTAAAAAAACCACCCAACACGACGTGGGCCCCACTTCTTGTTTGTTTTCCGGCAAAACCCCTCCCTGAGAATTTGAAATGTCCATAATACCCTCATTTTATTATTTTTTTTCTTTTTTCTTTTTTCTTTTTTCTTTTTTCTTTCTTCTTTCTTCTTTCTCTCTTCTTTGTCTACCAATTGATTCAACACAATGCTATTCAAACAACCATTCCTCGACACTCTCTTCCATCCTCATTACCATCCTTCACTCTTCACAGTCCAATGTCACTCCTCAACGCTTTTGCTCATCACTTCACCTTTTCGGACGCTTCAAAGCAAATGCAATTAAGGAAACGCAATCTCCAATTGCACAACAAGCAGAACATTCGCAATTTCGTTTGAGTGATAATGCAAGAAATAACAACCCAATGCGCAAACGCAATCGCAATTAAGCAAACGCAATCGCAATTCAGGAGTGATAATTAAGCAGAACAATGAACAAGCAGAACAATTAAGCAAACGCAATCGCAATTTCAGAGTGATAATGCAAGAAATGAACAACGCAATTCGTTTGAGAATGTCACGATGACATGTCAGCGGAATCAAGGCGGGAGAACCTCGGAGCGAGAGATCAGCGGCGCGAGACGGGATAAGCGACGGCGAGATAGCGACCGACGGAGAGGAACACGGCGGCGAGAGGATCAGCGGCGGCGGCGTAGTTGCGGCGGAAATGCGGCGAGAGGAATCATCAGTGACAATTGTCTTCTCCTCTACTATAGTCGCCATTGTTAGGGTTTCCAAGCTTAATTTTTATTTTGTAGAATTTGAGGTGAATGAGTGAGGATAGTTTATGTAGCAGAGAGAGAGAAGAAATAGCCAGGTGAAACCAGAGATGCGCAAAGGCAGCAATAAGGAAGAACAGACAGATAAGAAAGAAAGAAGAAAAGAAAGAAAAGAAAAGAAAGAAAGAAAGAAAGAAAGAAAGAAAGAAAGAAAGAAAGAAAGAAAAAGAAAGGAAAAAAAAAGAACATAAAAAAATAAAAAAAGGCATTACGGTCATTTCTATTTTTGGGAAGATTTTCGACTGAAAACAGATATCGTGTGGGGCCCACAATGAGATTTTAGTGTTTGGTGTCGGAAAACCACCATGGGTCGTGTTTGACAAACATTTGTTTAAAAGTGGTAGTTGTTTAAAAAAAAAAAAAAGTGGGTATAGTTGTTTTCAAAGTTTGACAAAAAAATGGGTAGTTGTTGACAAATTTTCTAATATAAATAATAAATAATAATAATAAAATAATAATAATAATAATAATAATAATAATAATAATAATAAAATAAAATAATAAGAATGTATAATCAGCCTTATCTCACTTATGCGGAATATAATTAAGAGCAAAAAAACAGGATCGAAAAAAAATCTCTAATTTAGAGAGCTATGATACAGTTTAAACTCCGAGAATTTGATGGAGAAAACGGCTTAAGCTCGTATGAATCAATAACCCCTATATATATCACAATACATCGAGAAACCTAAATAGCCTAAAACTCATCTTCCAAAGATACAATATTAACATATTTATCCAAACAAGCTCGAATACTCTAATAAAATGTTAACCTCCAGTCCTCCACTATAAAATTTTTTTTTTTAAAAAACAAAGAAGTTACTCTACTGTATTTATGACTTACGAGTACCATCCAAAATATAAACCCATTTCCTCAAACATATATTGTGAATTAAGTACCTTTACATCCCCTAAATTTCTAAAAAAAGTTAACTAATTCTATATACACGCTATTCATTTTACACATCAAATAATTGTACAACAAAAGGTAGAAAGATTATTATCTAATATTTGTGATTATATGGTACACTTAATTTTTTTTAATCAATGATTATGAAAATGAAAACCAAATTTTTGTTACTTTTTTGTGGGTAAATCCAATTTTTGTTAGTACAGTACTTCGTATTCCATTTCATGATTTTTTTTCATACATTCAATGAGATTTGTTGGTTTCTTCCTTAATTTAGCAAATAAAATTAACTTATTTTTAGCAAGTTTATATCATCTTTTCAGTTTTAAATTTTTGGATCATGATATTTTCTATACATTAACAAAGTATTAAAGTTCGAATAGCTTGAGTGCATGAAAATATTTGAAAAAATATAATTATTAATTAAATTTTATTAAATAAAGATTTTATGTAATACAATTATATAATTTTATATTGATTATATTAATTTACCAATAACATTTATCGATTATTAATTGTATAATCACCGTGCATTGGCCACCTGCCAACATTAGTTCCAAGTAAAGGACAAATCTTGAGTAATAAATTTCTTAGTACAAGATAAAAAACTGAACAAAGCAAAATTGCGACAAATACACCACACTTCATGTATTCTTTTCCCGTTTCTTCTTAGTTCTACAATTTTTCACAACTAAAATTGTTGAAGTTTTTTTATCGCGACTTATTTTAGTCTTTGTTTCAATTTCCCATTAATCACTAAATCAACATAATTATTGTTCCAATAAGGAAATTTAAATCTAGAAAGCAGTGATCTAAAATCTTTGGTGTCTGAAACTTGATGTCTGCCAGAAAATCCGTTGGAAGTACGCCGTGATCTGCGTTCAGGTTCCCCTGAGGAAGAGAGAAAAACGTCAGAGGCCCAGGGGTTTCCCTGGGACCACCTCCGAGCTTAAGGTCAGCAAAGAGGGAGAAGAAGAAAAGAAAAGAAATCTAGAACCATAGAAGAGAGAGAAGTGCTTTCTAATGTAAAGTCTAGAATGAAATTGAGTGTGTAGTCTGTGATTTGATGCTAAGCTCCCTATTATAGGCAAACAAAGGGGTTACATGGTAATTATTTGACGCCAAAAAATCAGAGCTTGCTAACGAATTCAGTAGAGGCTCTAAGGAAGCTTACCTGTCTTAGACCTGTCAACCAGCGAGTCTAATGGCATACTTAATTAACGGTTAATGGGCAGACCCAATATGTGGGCTGGAACAATTAGCCCACGCTTGATTCTTAAGTAAAACTTCTTTGCCAGCTTAAGTATCGGAGCGGCATAAATCGTCTGATCATGCCTTAATATTTTCCTGATCTGTCGAAGTTGAAAATACAAAATCTAACTGTTTAGGATTTAGCCCCTAATTCAGATAGGATTGGTAAACAAATACAGTGATGAGATCAATTTCTTCAAAACCTTGGTAAATGCATAAGTCCTAGGCGTTCAGAAGTCAAGCGATAGGGACGAATAATCTCGGATCAACCTAGATGGGCGATCGAGAAATGATGCATTAGAACCCCTGGGGTTCAAAGCCCAGGGCGTTTGGAAACAATTATCTCGGATCACCCTAACTGGGCGTATCGCGAAATTAGCATTTTAACACCCCTGGACGTTAAAGACTCGGGGCGTTTAAAAAGTATTCATTTGATCCCCTTAACTGGGCATCCGAGAGTCATAATCAAAAGCCCCTAGCCTAGGGCGTTTTTAGAAGAAATTTACTTCGGATCCCTTAACTGGGCGTCCGAGAAGTAGTAAATCATAAAAAGCCCTAGGCGTTTAAAAACCTAGGGCGTTTAGAAGAAACTTACCGGATCCCCTTAGCTGTAGGATCCGAGAATGTAGTAGATCATAAAAAAGGCCCCTAGGCGTTTAAAACCTAGGCGTTTTAGAGAAACTTACTCGGATACCCTTAACTTGGCGATCCGAGAAGTAGGTAAATCAAAAAAGCTAGGCGTTTAAAAACCTGGGCGTTTAGAAAAACTTACTCGATCCCTAACTGGGCGATCCGAAAGTAGTAAAATCATAAAAACCCTAGCGTTTAAACTAGGCAGTTAGGAAGAAACTTACTCGGATCCCTTAACTGGGCAATCGAGAAAGTAGTAAATAAAAAAAGCCCCTAGAGCGTTTAACCTTAGGGCGTTTAGAAGTACTTACTCGTTTCCCCTGTTAACTGGCGCATTCCCGAGAAGTAGTAAATATAAAAAAGCCCCTAGGCGTTTAAAAACCTAGGGCGTTTAAGATAAGAAATTACTCGGATTCCTCCCTTAACTGGGATCCGCAGAAGTAATAATCATAAAAAAGCCCCTAGCGTTTAAAACCTAGTGCGTTTAGAATAAATTACTCGGATCCTTAATTGGGCGATCGAGAAGTATGAATCATAAAAAGCCCCTAGGCGTTTAAAACCTAGGGCGTTTAGAAGAAACTTACTCGGATCCCCTTAACTGGGCAATCCGAGAAGTAATAAATCATAAAAAGCCCCTAGGTGTTTAAAACCTAGGGCGTTTAGAAGACACTTACTCAGATCCCCTTAACTGGGCGATCCGAAAAGTAACATATTAAAGCCCCTAGGGGTTTAACACCTAGGGCGTTTAGAAAAAATTTACTCGGACTCCCTTAATTGGGCGATCCGAGAAGTAACAAATCAAAAGACGTGCGAAGGAAGACATTCCTTTCTAATTCCTGCCCCAATAGACCCATGGGCGAACAAACTTTCATGGCGAATAAACCTAGGATCACAGATCCTAGCTTTGTAATACCGAAGTCTCGGAAACATTCCTCAACCTTGGAAAAAATGCTACCAAAGTACAAATATACTTTGTTGCCAGGAAGTATACCGTAATTTATACGGTATAAATACTCAATTCGTATTAAGCCTGTTAAAAGAATACTCCTTGATGGGCCTGAAATCCGTGAACAGTAAAAGCCCAAGCTCAGGGATTATATATTTGGTGTCACTTGCCTCCTCTTCTCATCATTTCACTTGCTCCAAACTGAAATTTCTAGAGAGAGAAACTCCCTAAATTACAAAAAATTCTCAAAGTTTTCCAACTTCAAATTCGTGATTTCGTCATTTCAAAATTTACCAAGTGTCAGCTAGAGGCGAGGATCTGATTGGCGGTTTACAACACTTCTTCTGCATTCAATATACCCGGCGATCCGAGAAGTA
>SNQN01002951.1:21480-39679 GCA_008642245.1 Bassia scoparia
AATTTGTAATTGCTTCCTTATTAATCAAGCTGCCATTTACTACCAATCTTCATATAATTCTCATTAAATTAGTAATTACAAGTGAGTGCTTTACATCTGGTATCAGAGCGGATGCCACGAGCACGGTCCGGCACAGCCACTGGCGGTAGCAGCAACAACGAAGACGAAATGGCACCAACAAACCAGCGTGGTGACCAAATGGAAGAACGAGTGACCGGGGTTGAGCAACGCTTAAGGGAAATGGAGGATAGGATGCAACAACACCAAGAAGTCTTAACAAAAGGGATGAATGAGTCTATGGCTCGGCTGGAAGGAAGAATCGACCGTTTCCGGACCCAACACGAAACGGATCGAAACGTTGAAGTCGACGAACGACGCCGCTTCCAACAGGAGCTGCGTGACCTAGTAGCGGGATTATCTAGGCCACAACCACCACCGGAGGGTGAGGGAGCTGCTACGTCGGCAACGAGAAGGGGCCGCAATGGTTTCGAGGAGGAAGTTAGGGGACAAGAAGCTGGAGGGCGTTGGAAACCGCGTAAACTCGAAATGCCAATTTTCGAGGGGACCGATCCAGACAATTGGCTCACGCGAGCCAAGTTATATTTCGACCTCCACCGCCTCACAGAGGAGGAGAAGCTAGAAGTAACAATTATAGTAATGGATGGAAGGGCTTTAAAGTGGTTTCAATGGGAACAAAAAAGGAAGCCTTTCTTAAGCTGGGTGGGCTGACTTGGAACGAAGGTTGCTCAAAGAGTTCCGACCGGCGAACATGAGTTCGTTACATGAACAGTGGTTGGCGGTGGTTCAAACCACTACGGTGGAGGAGTATCGAAGGTGGTTCATCGAGATGGCGTCCCCATTAGAAGACATTCCCGAAAGCTTGATGATGGGACATTATATAAATGGCCTTAAGGAAGAGATTAAGGTTGAGTTAAGGCTCCTTAATCCCTATAATCTAGAGCAGGCTATGGAAATGGCCAGTAGAGTAGAAGAAAAGAATAAGGTCACATACAATCGTCGAATGGGCCCAGGCCCAATGAGGAGCCAAGGGGGACCAAACAACTCAGGTACGGACTCAGGCCCAAGCAGTCAATGGGAGTCTTAGCAGAAGTGGGGAAGTTGGGCTCATACAAACCTATGGGGTTCCAAGTGTGAGCGGGCCGCCTAAAACTTGGGCCGACCAACAGAGTCTCACGGCTCCATTAGTAGTGTAGCCAAATCCGGTGCTGGCCAAAACTCCCGGAGCATGGGTGAGACTCGCCGGCTCATCGAGACGAAATTATAGGATCGCCGAGCCAAGGGTCTCTGCTTTAGATGTGATGAGCGATGGGGGTGGGCCACCGTTGTAAAAGGAAGGAGTTAAGTGTTTTAATTGCCGGCGAAGGGGAGGAGGACTACAACGAGGAGGAGGACGAAGGGGTCGAAATTGAGGAAGAAGGAGAGGTTCCTGTGGAGGTGTCCTTAAATTCGGTTGTCGGAATTTCCAACCCAAAAACCATGAAGTTAAAAGGCAAGGTAAAGGGGAGGGAAGTAGTGGTGATGATCGACCCCGGAGCCACCCATAATTTTATTTCCTCTAAGTTGGTTGAAGAGCTAAATTTGCCCAAGACAGCAGCTGGGGAATTCGGTGTCTCCCTCGGAAACGGCGAAACAATCAAGGGAGAAGGGGTGTGTCAAGGAGTCCGGATTGGGTTAAAGGGAGGAGTAACTGTGGTAGAGGATTTTTTGCCACTTACTCTAGGTAATGCCGATGTAATTCTCGGTGTTCAATGGCTAGAGAAACTTGGGTCCGTCACCACTAATTGGAAGTCACACATCATGCGTTTTGAAGTAGCGGGACAACAAGTGACGTTGACCGGTGACCCCACCTTAGAACGGACACCGGTGTCCTTGAAGGCCATGGTACGGGCCTTGCATAAACAGAAGGAAGGCTACTGGGTTGAAATTAACCAAATGGAACAAAAGCATGAAGGGGTAGGAGACAAAGAACCTCCTGTATTTTTAAGGGAAGTATTGAGGGAATATTCCCAAGTATTTGAGGCACCTACTGGGTTGCCTCCCCATCGGAACCATGCGCATGCAATCACACTCAAAGATGGCAGCAACCCCGGAATTATCAAGCCATCCACTAGTCCTTTCTCGAGCCCGGTCCTCTTGGTCAAGAAGAAGGACGGGTCATGGCGATTTTATGTTGATTATCGGGCTTTGAACAAGGAAACGGTGCCTGATAAATATCCAATCCCCGTCATCGACGAGTTGCTTGATGAGCTACACGGTGCCACTATCTTCTCGAAATTGGACTTGAGGTCCGGTTATCATCAAATTCGGGTTAAAGAAGGCGACACCCACAAAACCGCATTTCGAACCCACGAAGGACATTACGAATTCCTCGTGATGCCATTCGGGTTAACTAATGCCCCGGCGACATTCCAATCACTCATGAATGAAGTATTTCGGCCCTTCTTACGGCGATTCGTGTTAGTTTTCTTTGATGATATACTCGTGTACAGCCGGAGCGAGGAGGAGCACCAAAGGCATCTTCGTGAGGTAATACAGAAGCTTCAAGATCACCATTTATTTGCAAATTATAAGAAATGTGATTTTGGAAAAGATGAGGTTGCATATTTGGRTCATATAATATCAYATAAAGGGGTGTCWATGGATCATGAGAAAATTAARGCTATAACAGATTGGGCCCGGCCTGCCAACTTAAAGGAGCTCAGAGGGTTTCTTGGGCTTACTGGGTATTATAGAAAATTCATAAGTCATTATGCCCAAATAGCTGGGCCCCTTACCCAGCAATTGAAGAAGGATTCTTTTGGGTGGACTYCAGAGGCCCAACTTGCTTTTGAAAAGCTTAAAGTAGCTATGACCACAGGCCCAGTCCTTATAATGCCCAATTTTCAAAAGGATTTCATATTAGAGGCCGATGCCTCCGGATTTGGGCTGGGCGCGGTGCTCATGCAAGGGGGACGGCCCGTTGCATCCTACAGCAAGTTGCTTGGGGTTCGAGCTCAAGCCAAATCCATTTACGAGAAGGAGCTCATGGCAATATGTCTTGCGGTGGAAAAATGGCGACACTACCTTTTGGGACGACACTTCGTGATCCGCACCGATCAACAAAGTCTCCGTTATATTACTCAACAACGGGAAATTGGAGGAGAGTATCAAAGGTGGTTGAGGAAGCTTGTGGGTTTCGATTTCGAGATCCAATACAAGCCGGGTCCATCCGACCGGGCCGCGGATGCCCTTTCCCGAATGGGCTCAGGTGAGGCCCAATTAGGGGCTTTAGTCCACACTCAATTAGTCAATTGGGCTGAATTAGAAAGGGAAGTTGCAAAGGATGATTGGTTAAGGAAAATTAAGGAAACATGAGGGCCCAACAAGGAAGGACTTAGAGGATCTGTGGTCAACGGGGAACGGATATTCCAAGGTCCTCCAAATTTATTCCCAAGCTACTGCATGAATATCACAACACCACTTCCGGGGGCCATGACGGGGAAGTCAAGACTTATCTTCGGGTTGCATCGGAATGGTTCTGGCTAGGGATGAGAAAGACAATTAGCGACTATGTTCGAGGGTGTGATGTTTGTCAAAGAAACAAGAACGCGCAACGACACCCACTTGGGCTCCTTCACCCTCTGCCAATACCGACAGCATATGGGATCACATTTCCATGGATTTCATAGAGGGATTACCCCTCTCTAAAGGGGTGGACTCCATTCTCGTGGTGGTGGACCGWTTCTCGAAGTACGCCCACTTTATCGGGCTGAAACATCCGTTCAATGCTCTTAAGGTCGCAGATTACTTCGTTAAGGAAGTGGTTCGGCTCCACGGATTTCCCACTTCGATCGTCTCGGATCGCGATAAAGTTTTCATGAGTATCTTTTGGCGTGAATTGTTTCGGTTGCAGGGGACTCAATTGAAACGTAGTACGGCTTACCACCCGCAAACCGACGGGCAAACCGAGATCGTAAACAAGAGTTTGGAAGCCTACCTACGTTGTTTCGTGAATCAGAAACCAAGGCAGTGGGCTCAGTGGCTCGCTTGGGCCGAGTATTCCTACAATATTTCTCCCCATGCCTCAACAAAGATGACGCCGTTCAGGATCGTCTATGGGCGAGATCCTCCTGGCCTAATTCGTATTGGGAATGGTCAAACTCCGGTCGATTCACTGGAGGAGTGGCTTCTTGAGAGAGACCTTGTATTGGAGGAATTACGAGTGCACCTTTTGAGAGCACAGCAAACTATGAAGCATCATGCTGATAAGCGACGCCGCGATGAGGAATTCGATATCGGGGAAGAAGTATATTTGAAGTTACAGCCGTATAGGCAGCGCACTTTGGCTCGCCGCCCCTTTGAGAAGCTCTCTGCTCGATTTTATGGCCCATTTACCATCGTGGAGAAAATTAGTCCGGTGGCTTATAAACTTGCCTTACCGGAACAGTGCAAAATACACCCAATTTTCCACATTTCCCAGCTTAAACGTGCCATTGGTGCCACAGCAGTCAACCCCACCATCCCCCAGTCAACTCATACGCGATTTGGAGCTCTTGGTCGAACCAGAGGAGGTCAGGCAGGTTCATCGGCGGGGTCCTATTCAGTCGAGGCGTTGATTAAATGGCAAGGTTTACCCGTCTTCGAAGCCACTTGGGAGGAAGTCGATCAAATGCGGCTGCGTTTTCCCTCTTTCCACCTTGAGGACAAGGTGAATGTCCAGCCGGGGAGTGATGTAATGAACCCAAACGACAGTGGTCAAGGCAACGGTCAAGGCATGAACCCAAACGACAGTGGTCAAGGCAATGGTCAAGCTTTGCAAGTTTATACACGAAGAAGGAAAGGTAACCTTTTGGGAACTCAAGTCAACCTTTCTCCAAATAGTGGCCACTCTGAAGCAGAGGAATTCAGCGACAAAGAAAGTGAAGACAAAGGGAAAGTGAACAACATGTGACTCTCCAAGTAGAATGGCAGCAAACAACTTTTGGTATTATGATTATCCAATTTAGGTAATTAAGTGGGAGCTGTAGTAATTATATTGTGAATGCCTCAGTAGAGGAGGGCATCCAGAAAAGTGTAAGCATTAATCTTTTGAGAGTAGTGGCCTAAAGTCACCACAAGACTCATGGCCTTAAGCCATGTTTATCTGTAATTTGTAATTGCTTCCTTATTAATCAAGCTGCCATTTACTACCAATCTTCATATAATTCTCATTAAATTAGTAATTACAAGTGAGTGCTTTACAGGATTCCATTGGTCATATAAAGAATATGCACAAAGCAAGAGGCACAAAAAAGGGCATATGGAAGCCAGAGGGGAATAAACCACGTTGCTTATATTTAGTAATGTGTATCAAAGGCAGTAAACTTGGAATCTGGGGATAAAAATGGACATGAGGGGACTAGAAACAACCTGGAGCACATGAAAGGAGATTAAGGGGTAAAAGAAAACGTTCACGTGAATGACCAAAAATGGCCTAATATTGAAGTTTATAGTTCATGTTTTTAAGTTCTTTGGATCGAGAAATGAAACAGTTGTAAATTTGGCGAGGGTTTTCATTATTCATACACGAATCCATGCAAGCCACACAAAAGGACACCAATCTTGAATTATAGGGGTAGATTGTCACGGCCATCAAAAATAAATACAAAGCATGTTCACCACCCAAAAACTAGTTAACTAAGTTACTAAGTAAACAATTTGCCTGACCTGTTCTGTGTATTCAACACCAGCAGCGCCGTAAGACCTCGCTATTGCTTCAATTTTCTCCTTAATGCTGATATCCAGAGGATATAAGAACCTTAAAGGCTGTGTAACGCTCTCACATGCTTTCTGAACTGCTATGCCAAGATCCACCTGACACATCATAATTGCATCAGTTTACTATGAAATTCATCAAAATCTATAGGGAGCTTAGAATTATCGCCAAGAGATAGGTGGTTCGGAGTTTATTTCTTATCTTACACAAACAACTTTATGACATCATAGCAAAATGAAAAAACTAGTGACTTGCAATCAAAGTACTGTATATAGAATGAATCCCATTAAAGCTTTTTTTCCCCTTCATATTCTTATTGAAGCAAAGATCCCAACCTACGAACTGATAACAGTTAAAATTACCAACAGAAAGGGAAATACTAGTTGGCTTAATGTCACATTCATGAAATAACTAAGACTATAGAAAAAGATTTTTTGTCTCTGGTCAGTCAATCACACAGATCAGAAGGAAACACAAAGACTAGATGACCTGAAACCCCAACTTATTGTGTGAAGATATAAGTCATATAGCCCAAGCACATAGCTTCAAACTTCAAGATATTTGGATTTTAGACAAWTTTYTTAAGAGAAGTTAGAACTAACCGCTCCTTTTCCACCATGGGCATGATGGGTACATATAACCGCGTCAAATGCCCCTGCATCCATGGCTGCTTTTTTAACAGCATTGAGTTCTGCTTCTGTGTCAGAAGAGAACATGTTAATGGCAACCACAACATTTGTACCATAGGCCTTTGTATTTGAAATATGCCTAGCCAGATTGACACAGCCAGCCTCAACAAGACCCACATTCTCTGTTAAGTATGCACGATCAAGAGGCTTGCCAGCCACTACTTGTGGTCCCCCACCRTGCATTTTTAAAGCCCTCACTGTTGCAACAACAATAGCACACTGCGGAGTCAAACCACTATAACGACACTTTATGTTCATGAACTTCTCAGTTCCGATATCAGAACCAAATCCTGCTTCAGTAACAACAAACCCACCCGGTCCAACCAGTTTCAGGGCAATCTTGTCAGCAACAATGGAGGAATTACCGTGAGCAATATTTGCAAAAGGACCAGCATGAACAAGCACAGGTGTCCCTTCAAGAGTTTGCATCAAAGTGGGATTGATGGCATCCTTCATTAATACAGTCAACGCACCACCTAAGCCAAGATCATCAGCTGTTATAGGTTCTCCCGCCTTGCTATTTCCAACCACCATTTTTCCAAGTCTCTCCCTCATGTCTGCCAGATTAGTTGTAAGAGCCAGAACTGCCATAATCTCACTAGCAACAGAAATATCAAATCCAGTTTCCCTTACCATCCCCTTTTCATCTGGCCCCTGACCAACAGTAATCTTCCTCAAAAACCGATCATTTACATCCATAACTCTCCTCCATGTAATAGAATCAGGGTCAATATCAAGCCTAGCAAACTTATTGATCTCTTCAGGAGTAAGATCATCTGGATTAGTTTTATCAATACCAAGCTTCTTCAAACGCCTGTGCATAATGTCACAAAAGGTTCTTTTACCTTCTTTGTTMGGGGGGCACAATCGGTTAAACAGAGCCTTATCAGACTGAGTGGCCTCATGGAACATCCTGGCATCTATAGCTGCAGCAAGAAGGTTGTTTGCAGCTGTTATAGCATGTATATCCCCTGTTAAGTGAAGATTAAACTCATCCATTGGGATCACTTGACTATAACCACCACCAGCTGCACCACCTTTTATTCCAAAAGTTGGCCCTTGTGATGGTTGACGAAGACAGGTGACAACCTAGAGAAACATCGGAGCAGATTAGTGATTTGGAAAGGAAGAATCGAACACATTCTCATGATTTGCAATAAATCTAAATAGTCAAATCAAATTGTGTTCAATCATTTCAGGATACTTAGAAAAGATAAACAGGGGCTGCATAAACTACTTGCCCTTGCCAGGACTAGTCAACAGTCTCAACATACCACAGAAAAGTTTACCCAGCTTCAACAGTTAGCTACGTACATAGATGACAATATCACAAGAGCAACATAAGCAAAACAAATCTTCGAATTATGACTAAAAACACCTGTGCCAAACATGTTGCACCATTCACCTCTTCCACAGACTCTTTCAAACAAATTACTTGATTTTTAGCTATATGAGTAGATGTGTTCATTTTCTGCAAGCCTAGACTTTCAAAATTTACTAAATCAGAAACATAGGGTGACTGGGTGCTCAACTAGATTWTTTTTTATAGATGAAAAACTTGTCCTTTATGACCTATTCTTATTAAAAGTTTAAGCCCATAAGTGTTTGTTATATCATTCGTATTTTGACAGACACCAATTCATATTCATAGATTATAGAAGTTTCCCTCTGTTCACAGTTCCCCTTTTTCTTGCACGTTTGTACAATGCACATCGTAATACCATTAAAAATAAATAATAATAACACTCATTGATACAATTTTAAAAGGATCCTGCGTGACTTTTACCTTGTATGACTTTATTAGAAAAATGTTAGAAACAGACGAGCAATTATGGCATAGTGATTCATGTATCAATAGACAATTGTATAGAATAGAAGGAGTAAGAACAAGTGCTACATGTACTAACACTAAAATCGATAAGAACGTGTGAAAACTACGATTGAATAAGTATAAAATCACCATTCAATTAGACAAATTGACAAAAACTAGATACCTTCTATCAAGGAAGGCTCCCAAGCTTGACAAAGACCAACAGTAGTATAGATTTCCCTTCCCCAAGAGGAGTCGGAGATCCCTCCGACCACAACATAGTATCCATCTCGAGATTCTTGGAGATCATCCAACACAGACAGCAAGACCTACAACCACATACAATACAATTAACTAGATCATGTGTCCAAAAACAATAGCACCCACATTAAAGCATACAAAGTCAAAAGATATTAAATCATAATATAGCAGCCAACATTAATGCCTAAGACATTATTGTCAATGATTAGTAAAATTAACCAAACCTAGAAAAAACAAACAAGTGAAAGCGTAATTAATAGCTAATTGATTAAGAAAACATCACAAATAATTTACCCCCCCAAAAAAAAAACACAAATTGACAGCACCCATTAGTCTAAACGCCAAAATGCAAAATTTTGCAAACAGTAAGTACTCCCCAAATTAGTAATAGAACCCAGATTAATCAAATCAGAGCATAAACATTCAAGTAACAACTACTAATTAATACACGTAATTACAATTAATCAATCTTGAAAACATCAACTAAACACAAGAATGAAGGATCAACGAATGAAAAGCAGATAGATAATTGAATACAATTTGGATAAACGAGATGGAAGAAGAGAGTGTAAGTGAAGTGAAACTGCGGCGGAAAAAAAAAAAGTCAAACCTTGGCTTTATATTTGCCGTAGAGGTCTAGTGGCGAGGAAGAGATTGAATCGCGGCGATGATTCATATGAAGCGCTCGACGCCGGTTAGCGATGCTCCCGAAATGCGCAGGGACCGGCGACACCACGTCTAACTTCCTCACCGTTTAGATACGCCATTTTCTAATTATCTTTATCACCCAACTATTTATTATTATATATTATTATTTCAGAATCAAAAGTAGTAAACTGAGTATTTGAATATAGTAGAATGATTGTGTGAGTGGCGATCAGCATAATTAGTGGAGTGGAATTGGGGTTCCATATTTGGTACTACTATCAGACATTTCTATCGCCTTGCGAGTAGGATAGACTAATTTACATGGGTATTTGGTATCTGTATGAATTATATGAGTATTTCGATGGATAACATTCCTCCCAGCTAGAATTTTTTTCCATTTCAAGGTTCGAGCTCGAGATCGTAACTAAGGAGTTTTGAACCTTAACCACATTGGAGGTGTCATATTGCGTTGTGTGGCTTGTGTGTCTTGAGAAATTGTGTGTCTAGATTGTCAATTGTTACATCAAGTGCCTCAATATTGATGTGTGTGTTTCGAGATGTGATATCATGAGGTGGAAATGTGGGATGGTGGATAAGCCTTTCATAGTTCCAAGTTCCAACCTTCCAAATCATGGATTGTTATCCAAACTTACCGAATGAGTATCCGGTTCTATCTTGCTCTTCGAAATGACTTTAAGTACTTATGTGACATTGATATATGATGATGTTAGGTTCTTCTCCTATGGGTCATGAGTATCAATTTCGTCTTTAAATACAAGTACACTACTTTTGTGTGTCAAACTCCATTATCATCGTAATTTCTTCGTTATCGCTCTCATAGTCAATGCAAAATATAATTTAGAGAACCACAAAAAGTTAATAACCATAGAGTAACTCACGCTTTTAAGGCATTTTATAGTTCGAAAAAACAAAACCACAAAAATTATTGTGGGGTTCCTTTGAAACTTGTTCATGCAAGACAAAAGTCGTAATAGAAGGCATATGATGAGAGTGCGTGAAAACCAAACGAGTATCCTCTATATTCAACCTCAAACACAGGGGTAGAAAATGCAATAAAAATTAAACAAGAACTCTAAAATAACCTCATAAACAACCGAAATTGAACGCTATAAATCCTATAATCCATGATTTTGGATATTCTAAGGCGCAATTACAAATTGAGTCGAAAATTTCACTTGAAAATCATTAGGCAACATTAGAATCTTCACCACTTTTTTTTGGATGCAAATAAAGGGCACAATATCCATTTAGACCAAGGGTCACACAAAAAAAAAAAAAAAAAAGTTTGTATAGAACCATCAACCATACACTTGCACTTTCTTCTTTAGTTCGAATTTGTATTTGTTGTGGTGATAAATTCCACATCGAAAAAATTCGAGAGTTGAGACCACTATATAAGGCTAAGGGGCTACTCCCTCATAATCATATGGTTTTAAGGTGGAACCTCCTTAGTCTTGTGATGTAAACTTGCACTCTCCGTGACGGGTGCGATCCAAGCCCATTTGACAGTATTATACCTTCTTGTATGAAATAATGACTTAAAACAAAATGATATTTTGAAATACGAAATAGTTGTTTAAAATGATCAATCTAAACGCTATAACTCATGCTTTCGGGATGTCAATTTGGAATAGGAATGGGTATCGAAAGCTTAGGACATTGAAATATTGAATCCTCTTACTTTGTTAGTGGTTTTGTCATTGAACAGCATGCTTCACCAAATCAAACCCAGTTGTTTATTCACTAAAATGCTTGGTCAAGAAGAAGGTGGGTTGCGTATGACTAGAAAATTGGTGATTATAWTCCTAAGTCAACTTCATTACACGTGCCAAACCCCTACTAATACAATWCTTCAATTAAGTTTGACCTTACAAAATCAATAAWTTATAGAGCTAGCACATTGTTAATTTGTGATGAGCARATCATGCAGCCCTTTAGGCACTTGCCCTTAGGATAGATTATTTATCAAAGAATTATAACTTATATTTGACATGCGAAAAATTGATCTATCGTGTTTTTAGGGTGAAAARTTCTAGAGTAATTTCATAATTTGATCAATATTATGGACAAAAATACAAAACATGTAYAGAGTTGACCAAAATTATGTTGACTTAGAGAGCGATGGATAGCTTACTTGGTTACAATTTTYYTCCCAATCTTAAGATATTCTAGAATTRATTCTCCTTCTCGCCTCATCTCTGCCCTTGTAGTTCTCCAAACACTAAAACTTAAGTTGATCAAAATTATAAGACAGCCCTCCATGACTCCATGAGATAATACAATTGATGGATTCTCTTTTTACACCATCACATCTACATTTTTTTATATAATTCTAACGCACATTCTCCATTATTTTATTTCTTTCTCATCACTCATTTGAAAGTGCTTACTTCGCCAAAAAAATACAAATATTATGACAATCTCAATTATAAACTACTCCGTATTGAGTTCATTCCATCACTAGTAAAAATAAATAATAAATAAAATAAATAAATAAATAAATAAAACTCTGTTGTGTGATTGCATTTCGTTCCGCATGTGCAATTCTACGACATCTAAGAGTCTTGAAGATTGTGGAAAAAGAATAGAATAGTAGAAAGCATCTTAATTTACATTATTTCTAAGTAAGTGTCTCATAAAAAGATAATGCCCAAAAAAATTTAATATATCCCCATCATACAAAACACAAACAGTAGTGCCTTAAAGTTCAGTTCAGAAATCAGAGATATAAACCCATTCAATACTCGTACTAGAAAAATCTGAGTCTGAAAATCGGAGAGCAAATAATCGTGACCAAAAATCACCATTGATTGTATCGAAACAGAGACTGAAGAATGGTGGAAGCTTTACTACTCGACTAATTCGGTGAATTCGTTGAAAATGCTCATTTCAAGTTGCCATGATAAGCTCGTTTCTGGGGTTGATTTAATTTTTTGGAAAATCTTTCATATGATGTTCATTTCTCAAAACTCATGCTTGTAACTCAAGGTTTTCCCCTTTTTTTTTATTATCAAGAATTTCATTTTCTGTTATTAATTTCATCTGGTGTATACCTTTTCCTTTCATAGGTTTTTAATCTTATTGTTGGGTGATTTACCATAAAAGAATTCTGGAGCAAAAAGTGGGTGCTTTTTCTGCCCCTTTTCTGATTTGTGTTGATTCCTGGATTCAGTTGAAAAGTATATTCCACTTTCTTAGATGTTCAAAAGTTAGTTATGTTAAATGCGGTGACATTGGATATATGATTCTCTTTGATTAGTGGAGTATGTCAATTCGCTTCTTATGCATGTTTGATTACAGAATTTTTGACTATTAAACATCTGAAGTCCACTGAATATAAACATTAGATTCCAAAATGTGTAACCAAGATTTAGTATCATATCTTATCTTTCATGTCTCTAGATTTCAACTTATTGTATGACCATTATATGTGCAAAATGCTCAACATTGTAGTAATGTTTCTGTTGAGGAGAATGTATGCATAATCTTGTTCTATAATTGTCAGATAATAGTTTCCTTATTCTAAAAATGATATGTGGTCAACTTCTAGAGAAAAGAATACTAATGAGAGACAATTTGAGACTTTAAAGTCTTTGAGAAGATTGATCGATAGTTCGATCAAATTCACATTGAGAGAGCATGATTAGATAACAGCCCAACATGAAAGAGGCAATGAAAATCTCAAATTATGCTAATGTGTGCTTTGGCATTCAAGTACTGGATTTTTTTCTCATGGAATGTAAACTTGTCATATACCATATATTATATACTTTCATGAGTTCTCATGATGAATCTAGAATATATATCAATCTTAGATCTTTATATTAGTGCGTGAATTCATTACTATACCAAGAACATTCTGTACATATCAATTATCAATTAAAAGCCTTCATCCCATAATGGGATGCAACATAGAAAACAAGAGTGCATCTATACTATGTAGTTATCACAGGAACTCTTCCATAATTGATTGAATATGCTTTGATAATTTTTTCGTTATGTTGTATATTCTCATTTATTTACCCTGAAATTCTTGTATCCTCTAATTACAATTTCACACATAGGCATACTTCTTCTTACATATTCTTAAACCTATGGATTTCACTTAATGTCATAGATCTATCTACCAACAACAACCGGATCTTTAGCCCATTGCTGCATAACATTAGGATTCGCTGCTTGACCTTATGGCTAGTGGATACTATGGTTTACTCATCTTCAATGAAAAATATCAATATTTACAAATAACCCATTGGCGAAATTAAAGTCCGCCAGTGCGGAATCATCATATTTGCGCTGTTAATGGCTACTCTCAGGTATGTTTTCACCATCTGAGTCTTCTAGATCAACTTGTATATCTATTCCTTGGAGCAAAGAAAGTGATCAAAGCTTTGCGTTTTCCTGCATGTTTCAAGGTCTCACTACAGGGCTGTTACACAGAATGAAGGTGCTGAAAAAATGACAGCTGATCAGATATATATGCTCTGCACGATCATGATACAGTACAGAGTAATCTTGTTTTCCTTTACTGCAGAAAGCGTGGAAATGAAATTGGTCCGTGCTCTATGCTAAGGGTATACTACATTTCGCTTCTCCAGTTTTTGTTCTATCCTTTTTCGATGTGCTGCTATTTACTATTAATACAAGCTTTTTTAATTATTCTCTCCTAATGCCAATGCCATAGTCATTACTTTGAYGTTGTCACAAATGTGGTCGGTTTAGTTGCTGCGATTCTTGGCGACAAGTTTTACTGGTGGATAGACCCTACTGGCGCTATCCTTCTTGCAATTTATACGATTGCAAATTGGTCTGGCACTGTTTTGGAGAATGCAGGTAGCCTGCTTTTTCTCTCGAGTTCTCTCATGCCAGTATGCCACAATGGAACTTCTATGTTGTTTCTGTTTTGGTTTTTTGATAAGCACATTTGGAATTTGGTATAAACTTCTCCTCAACAAGGTAGATATAATAATGACAAAATGGTTACCCATATAATGCTATGTGCAAGATATGCCATATAAATGTGCAATATTATATATCCTCCACAGACTTTAAAAATTCATTTGCAACACTGTCCCAATACCCATCTGATTTGCAGCTACTTGGTTGTCTATAAGGGAAATCAGACTGCTGGTTGATAGAAATTGCATTTCAGTATCTTTGCATTGGAGATATTTTTTTTCCCCTTTTACTATGTCTCTGATACATTTTTACAAGCCGAGCCAAGCAACTCCAATCTTAAGCTCAGCTTGTTATCTACTCATGCTATTGCTGGAACTCTGCAAAATACAATTATGTTTTCATTGAAAGGGGGGTTTATTGGCCATTCAACAAGCAATTTGTACTTCTGTAAGATTCATGCTATATCATCAGATACTAAGTTAACATTCATTTCTTCTGCAGTTTCACTGATAGGGCAGACAGCTCCTCCTGAAGTCTTGCAAAAGTTTACATACCTCGTTATAAGGCACCCTCAAGTCAAGCGTATCGACACTGTCCGTGCCTACACTTTTGGTGCACTTTACTTTGTGGAGGTGAGTCAATTTCCTGGTTTTTACTTTGTGCACTTATGGGACTATGGTTTTCCCATTGACGCCATTTTCCCCTTGTTGCTGAAATAGGTTGATATTGAACTCCCTGAGGATATTCCTTTGAAAGAAGCACATGCCATTGGAGAGACACTGCAGATTAAGCTAGAGAAACTTATTGAAGTCGAGCGAGCATTCGTTCATTTAGATTTTGAATGTGAACACAAACCGGAGCACACTATTTTAAGCAAGCTGCCAAATACTGACCCTTGATTCTGTATGTGAGTGCTAACCAGAAGATTTGTTTCCTGTATGAAACCTCATATTTCCTTTTGTAGACTTCTAACCTCCGTCACAAGCCTACTGCTAGTCTGCTACCATGTCAGACAATTCTAACATAGACGTGGTTACATTCATTTTAACTAACTACTGGATGCACATCCCAACAACATATCATATCGTGATTTACAGGCCTTGACATTTCTACAGTTAGACAATTTCTGAGAAAGACATCGAGCATCACAAAGTACTGCCTAGCCGGCAATCCAAGCTACTGTCATCTGTGCCAGTGCAACCATTCAAACTGGCAATCCGGGTGCATAATTTAGGAAGAGTTCRGCTTTAAATTTCMAAGAGCAAGTTTGTATTCTTGTMACCCATATGGTTCTATTCATATAGTCATATGTATCAGTATTACGAGTGAACATATAAGAAATTATCGGTTCAATTGTGCAATAATATATGCATCATATTATTGATTATTCGAGATCCTTAGCTGTTTTAAGGTCTGGCTCCTCTCTTTGGTCACTTGCAGTCCTACAGATGACAGACTCATTTAAATTCATTTCAGGTATATAGATTTATTGTCCAATAAATTTCTCGTGTATGATAAAATATTTAATATTAGTCCCAAAATGAAACAAACTCTGCTCAATTTGAGCCCAAGAAGGAAATTGCAAAACTCAAGAGTTTGAGAAAGAGTCGGAATAATTAATCATTAAATTTGATTCCTTATTAAATGTAATAACAGTGAATGCACATATTACAGCCCTCAAGTTTATAATTGGTAAGAAAAGTATATGCTGCACATTCAGACATGTATATTAACAGCTTGAAGGCTCATACATAAGTATAAACAACTCTGACATGCATGCGTAAGTTGCGCTCCTCTCCGAAGTTCAAGTCTGCTAAACTACATAGTTAACATCGTGAAGAAGATACATCTCTATATAAGCTAGCTATCAAAGAATTTTCAGTTTATAGCTTACCTCTGGAGGTAACGGCTGCTGGCTGCATTCAAGATATTCTTGCATGCATAAGTAAAAACTCATCACGGGACAGTCCTCCAAAATACCAAACTTATACTTAATTCACACAAATCTCCTCGTAATTGATATCCAATCACTTGAAGCAACTATATACAAAACAATACTCCTCTTATCTTTAGAATGTTTGGAAAATGTTGTCTCCTCCCTCCATAATATAATGCTTTATGACTTAACATGCATTTACCAGAATTCCTAGTTATAACCTTTTAAATTCCATACTTGGATTAGCCTAGCACTACTATTGTCAAGGATCGAAAGAAAGGTTTCCTATATATCTGCATTACGCAAGTCGATTGAAATTTAAGAAATAATAAACATTAATTTGAAGAGTTTGTTAGAAATAAATCATCATCATGAGAAAGTTGATGAACATCCTTTCGTTTACAGCAATTTATTGAAAATGGATTTATCGGAAAAGTAGAAATTTGTAAATCATGTCATCTAGTGTTACAAACATACGATCAAATCACACAATATCTAGAGAAGAATTTTACTTAAGATTCCAGTTAATCAGCCGGCCATCTAGTACATCTTACCAGCAATTGCTCGTCCAGGCCTTCTCAAAAGACCCTTATTTTTGGCAAGCCAGTACCAAGCAAACAGGGCAACAAGTTTTCCTCGACCTGATAATAAGATAAAACTCGTTAGGAGACAGTAGATGAGCCACAGTAAGTATAATTTGTATAAACAGAAAAGACAAAAGTAACTAATATGTTTGGATAGGAAGGAAAAAAAGTGAAGGATACAATTTTCCCTAATTGGATAAGAAAAAAAGAGAAAAGGGAGGAAACGACATATCCAATTTTCCTACAACTTAAATGGAAACCCCATCCATGCTACCTATTCGGAAAAATATGTAAGGAAACTAAAGTCGCTCTTCTCTCCCTGGCCTCCTTTTTCTTCTTCATTTCCTCTCTTCCCTTCTGTTCACAAATGCTAACAAAACAGTGTAAGTTCTACCATAGGAAATTAGGGGCATCAAGTAAAATTCAATATACATCTTTAGCCGCTTCCTAATGAGAGCCTCTCATGTTCCTGACCCACAACATATCCACTAAATGAAAAGGCAACAAACATCTATACACAATTAGAAAACACAGATGAAAATACCAAAGAAAAGATAAACATGTCTTTCCTATAAACCAGACTCCAAATGCTTCTACACCGGAGTCTCATAAAGAAAGGAGGTCAGGACTCAGGATTGACCAAAAAATAAATACACAGTATGCACTTGACAAGATCCTACATTTATTCAATACCTGCAGATATATTGGTGTTAACTGAAAATTGAAATGATAGCGACCTTAATTTTAACAGATACCCATGTGAATATCCCACGAAGAATAACAGTTCAAAACGCAAAATACATGTAAACTGTAAAAGACTAGCCAATATCAAGCACAAGCTTTAGATAAAAAAAAAGACTTTCATTAAGAAGGCAAATATCATCACTTTTGGTCTTGCTAACTATAGAAAATCACACCAATGTTACTGTAAAATAATACTTACATATAATAGCACCACTACCACCACAATTGCGACAAACTGCCCTCTCATTCCCATCAGCAGCAATAGCCTCTTGTCTGGACAAAGAATTCCCAGAGGGGCTAATTAAGGAYATAGTTGAACACAAACAYGCAAGGCATAGTCGCCGAGAGGTTACAACTTGATCATCCTGCAACAGAACGAAAAAGTTTCAAAGAGTTACCGCCAAGAATAAAGACACTTTCACATCTTTACAACCTTGAATTTGGCATGCTTTTATTAAAGTTTCAAAGGATGTGAATAGGTTAAACAACTTCCTAAAAAAACAGCCCATACAAGAAACTGAGAAAAATCTCTCAATCACAAACTGTCTTTCAACTAAAATTGAAAGAAAATTAACTAACCCTTGAGCTGCTAGTGTTTGAAGAGCTATCAGAAGCTCCAGAATTGGAATTGCCATCATCCAAGCTTGACCTTACACGCAATCGAACCGACTTTGAGTTCACTGATAGCCAAAATAGACACTAGTGATAAGATAACAATCAGAAATCAGAATCTAACAGAATAATTTGTTTTGAGCTTATTTTTAACATTTACAAAGATTKTCAGCCATTGATTCCTTAAAACWGGATAAGGGAATCWAATTGCAGCCAAAAMTTTCAGGGTTTTCCAWTTTT
>SNQN01002951.1:56364-66869 GCA_008642245.1 Bassia scoparia
GTGATGCACTCACTCAACCACTCAGGCGGAATCCTCACATGTCCACAGTATTCTCACCACACTCCCCCGCCTCATCTCCTTTATCATCCACGATACCCTCTCTTTCTCAAATCCGAGTAAAGGCAAAAGAAATATCCCAACAATAAAATAAAAAAATATATTATATTACAAAATAATGCAAATGCTTAAGAAGGAAAAAAAGTGAAAAATCAGTCTTCATCCCCCTTCTCTCTCATCATCGTACAAACTCGAAACACAAACAAACCCTAATTCAAAGCCAAACCTACCTCACTTACCCTTTCACAAATCTCCCAATTTCGAATTTTAAGTGGTTATAATATCCATAGTTATTTGTGATGACAATGTGTTTCTTTAACCATCTAGTTATCATCTTTGCGGCGGAGAATAATATTTAATTCACGTTTATTTCAATTTCGTACTTGCAATAAAAGGTAGATTAGCCACATACGTGTTGATATTGTATATATCACACATTCTTTATATTTAATATTGTTAGTTAGARTGCATCTTAGTAACCGTGAAAGAACATGTGTTACATTTAACGTGAAAATAAAGAAAGCAATACATTGAAGATTGTTAAATGGATTGTTCTGTATACTCAGCACATCTTATCCGAACCGATTAAACCACGTAACTCGAACTAGCATAATAACAAAATGCGCAAATTTTGTCTCTTAGCTTAATTAGAAAAAAAAAGAAAACTAAAAGGAGCAAATTGCGAATGCATGAAACTCGCCACTAATTATTCGGTAGTTTGATAGCCATGCTACCTTGTTAGACTCACATCACACTTTTATTTTACCGTTTTAGTTGAACACTCTTTACAGACTAACGTAAGAGGATTACTCAATAGCAATTTCATGTTTACTTACCGCTCTTACAATTGTTTATTTCAAAATAGATTTTCACTCGTCTTCGTACAATTAGTTTACATACCTTGTTTATTCACGATTTCAATCCATATCCAAAAATAAAACACCAAATTCTGAACAATGTCCATCACAAGCCTTAACCTTATCTCAAATTGTAGACAAATACATTAATAATCCAACAAGGAAAATACAATGACATGATCACAACTCACAAGAACACCAAAACCAATTTCCATTATCCCCGAAACGAAAATCAATTGGAAAATTTTAACGGGTTTTTTTAAGGGGGTGTTTTTAACCGACCGAGCCTGCTCGAAGCTCCCGGGCCCCCCCCCCTCGAAAGCCCCCTTTCGGCTTCCGAATAGTTTAGCCCTCGAGCCCCCCCCGAAAAGCCTCAATTTTAAGCTGGCTCGAAAGCTCCGCCGAACCAAAGAGCCTTCCGAAAAAAATAAATTTTTAATTTATCTTTTTATTTTAACCCTAATAAATTTATAAAATTAGTAATATATTATTTGATAAATTTAACAAAAAATAGAAAAAAATCAATACTATTTACTATTAATAATGTTTTAGAAGTTCATTATTTACTAATAAGTTTTTCGAATTCCAAGTATGCTTAAATTGTATTTTGAACTTGACATTTTTTTTTAAAAAGGCCTCAAAAAGCTTCCCCGAGGCTCGGCTTCGAGCTCGAGGATATTTTCGTCAGAGCCTAACTCAAAATTCCCAAACCGCTCGGCTTTCGGCCGTTTAACACCCCATTAAGGTAAAATAAACCCTCAAAAAAGAACATTGAAATGAAGAAATATCCCCCATTAATCCAACAAGAAAAAAAAAAATATTCAAAAAAATCCCTTGGAAGTAGGAGAATAAAATCTGAAAAAATCGGGAAAAAATACAATGTTCAAAGTCCAGGCAACGTTCAAAATTTCAAACGTTCCCCTCGGTAATCACTCATTATTTAATACTTCCTACTCCCTTTCCAAAAAAATTAATTTGGATTATTTTTTTTTTTTCCAAAAATTCCCCCCGGAATTTCCCAAACCCTCCATCTAAATTATTTTTGGGTCTTTCCGCTTTCAAATCCGCACCCCCCCCTTTCAAACTTCCACTGAAATTATTTATTTTCCTTTTGTCTCCGCATCTCTTATTCTCCTCTTCCTCCAAAAATATAACCTTCCTTCTTCCCCCCCCTCTTTCCCCTTCCCCCCCAAACCACTCCCACACCTTTTCCCAACCTCTTCGCCGCCTCATTCCCCCCAAATCCCTCTCTCTTCTCTCCTTCCTCCTGCCCTTGGGGCCTGATTCGTCAATTTTCCCTTCCCTTCCCCCTTTATGCAGCAATCATGGGCCGAAAGCCGGAAGTCTGTGCCCCCCTTCAAGAAGAACCCGTTTTTTCCCCCCTTTCTTTGCTTCCTGCTTCTTGCCCTTTTCCCCGGGGGCCCGAGGAAGTTTAAAAGAAAGGTCCCCCCCCCGAAAGTGTAGTTTAAGGAAGCGAGGATGTAAAACGGCGGGGGAGCAAAATTGTTTTAAGCATTCCCCGAGACCTGGGGTTGTTTTGCTCAATGGAGTTAAAGAATGGAAAAAAAAGGTTTTTGGGAAACCCAAGGTTTCACTGAAATCGGAATTTTCTTTGCCCTTAAGAAACGAAATACCAGGAAAATTGGGCGAAAAAGAAAAAGAGTTTGGAACTGCCAAAGTTTTTGGTCGGCAGAAAACTGTTTTCCAGAAGAAAAGAAAGACCCCCAAAGTTGCGCTGGCCTCAAGCTTATCCTGAAAAAGAAAATAAGGTTTTTTTCCTTGCTTTTGGGATTTTTCAATGATCCTTCTTCCCATTTACGGCTTCTTTTTTTTTTGCATTTATTTTTTTGCCTGATTGTTGTTGAATTTTTGATGTTTTGTGTTGGTTGAATTTTAGGGGCCCCCCCCCGGGTTTAACTGGGACCCCAAGAAATCCAAAGGAAGTTCAGCAACGCCCCCTCTTTCTGAATATAAAATAAATTTGGGTTAAATTTGTGGGGGGCGAAAATTTTTAAATTTTCCCGAAAAAATAATTATCAGTTTTTGGACCTAATTAACGAAAAAATTTTGGTTGGCTACCGGGTTAACAGTTCCGACAAATGAGAGATGACTGAAATGCCCCGGCCCCAACGTCAAAACTACTTGAAAAGGCTTGAAGTTGATGGAAACCAATCTATGAACTGATGACGGATGGCCCCCTCATGTTTTCCCAGGGTCCATTCCTATGAATTGAGTACTAAAAGTGGGTCCAATAATTTATTATCAATCTATTGCCTAAATTTTGTTCATTGAAGTATTTTTAAAATTTTCCCCCCCAATCTATGCAGAAATTGAACTTTTAGTATCAAGTTAATGAAAATAAAGTGATTCCAAAAAATTTTTATCAAATTAATGGGCCCAAAGTTATTTTGGGGATTAGCTTTGAGTGATTGCCATTCTGCGGCCCAAAGGTAACCCCACCAAATGTTTTACCCATCCATTAGAAATTTATTAACAAGTAGTTCTTTCCTGTATCAGAAAACCAACTATAGCAAACCCGAGTTGTAGTCCCCTGTTTACTTGACCATATTAATGGAAAAAAGTTTAGCGACACAATCATTTTTTGGTAGGGATTACAGAAAGTTTGGCCCAAAAATTTTTTGGTTTATTAATTTAAGGTTTTCCAACCATTTGGCTTGGTTTACAATAGGATTTTGTAAAAAAATCCCCCAAAAAGTAATGGGTTGGGGGGGTTGTAAACAATTAACCCGAACCTAACTTGGCTTAATTCTTTCAAGTCCGAAAAACGGAAAACCAAACCCCAGCAAATGGGCCCCCCCCCCCCCCCCCGCAAAAAAAAAATTTGGTTTGAAAATTTTTGAGTGGCTGAGGATGGGGCTGTTCCCTTATTTGTTCAGGCAAACTAAGTGGTTAACTTTAACAAAAAAGGATCAAAGTTAAAGAAAACAAACTTAAAGTTTGAAGACCTTAAAATTTCCCCATAAACAATTACTCCAAGTTCAGTTTTGTTGCCAAAAAAATAATTTCCATACTAACTCCAATGATTTTTTTTCCCTTCCCCTTCCTTCTTTTTTGGGGTTGGGGAAAATTTTGTACAAGTTATAAAGGAGTTTGGTTAAATGTTAAGGGAACCTAAGCCGTGTGGGGTTTTTCAGTCCCTGAAATTCCCAATGGACCGACAAAATCCCCTCCTGGGAACGTCCTTATTTAAAAAAATAAAACAATTGTCAACAGAGTTGAATCCCCAATGTTAGCCCTGGAAAAGTTTTGTTAGTTTCCATATATTGGGGCCAATTCTTTTTGTTGCCACAATCCCCAACATGCTTCTTTGTTATTAATGGCAAAAAAGTTTAGATTTGGGATAATAATGGTCGGCTATTGAAGATGCGATATTACTATGAACATGAATTACTGGTTTTACCCTAACTTCCAACATTAATAACACCACCGAGCAGGGGTACTTTTTTCCCCGCTCGGTGGGCTTTAAATTTTTTTTGAGAGTATATGTAATGCCTTATTTTTGACCCTAAGTTTCAAACAGAAAACTGCTGCCCCGCGAAAGTGGGGGGGACCCTCCAAATCAACCATTTCAAGTGATTTCAGAATATGGGAAGAAGACTGGGTAAATGAAGCCTAACCCCAAAAACATCCCCCTGAGCGTGAAAAAAATAACCAATTAAATTGGAATTCTTTAAATTGTTGGGCTGCCGAGCTTAAATGTCTACGGGTTATGCCTGGGTGCAAATTTGAACTCTAAGCCTTGTTTACGGTCCAGTTTCCTAACATGAAAAAGTAATTGAAGGGAAGTTGTTAGTTTTCCTAATATGAAAATAAAATACAAAAATCCCCCTATTTGGGGTTTGCCCTTTATGGTTGGATGTTTGTTGGGAGGCAAAGAAATAATGGGGGGCTGTTGATCTCAACATTGGCATGTGGAAAAAAAAAAAAAAAAACTGTTCACTTAAACCAAAACCCGAGACCAACTGTTTAAATGCCCAGTGGAAAAAACTTAAAGATTCATACAATAACATTTTAACTTTGCATATTTAATTATCTCACATAATGTAATCTTTTAAAACACAGGTTGGGCGGAATGAATTTTTGAAGACTGTTTGAAACCCCCCTTTTGGGGGTTTTGAAAAGAGTGGAAAAACTTTTTTGTGCATCCTTTTAAATTTGGGAAATTCAAAAAAGCAAAAAACTCCAGACAAATCGACTTAATGAATGATGAAAAGAAATGGATGAAGGTTTCCTGACGATGAATGAATGGTGAAAAGAAAATGAAATAACCAAAAGAAAAAAAAAAAACGATGGTTGAAAAAAAAAATTTGAAGTTGAAGAAATTAATTTGGGGAAATTTTTGTTTAAAATTGGGCGATTCCCCTTTAACCAAGTGGAAAAACCCGGACTTACCTTTCAAAGGTTAAACGTGGTCCCTTCAAACCAAATTGTTTAAGGAACCTATACAAGGTTTTTTTTTAATTGGGGGAAAATTAAACAAAATATGGAAACATCACAAAAACACGCAGGAACTAATATTGTCTAATCAATTTTTTGGAAAAAAAAAAATTCCCTTTGGCCCATGGGGCCCCCCCCTTTTAAATATATTACTAATTCAAAGTTGCACATTATGGTTAGTTGGATTTCGCACTTAATTGAATGCGGAAAAAAATAAATACCCGTCCCCTATATTTATTGGCCTGAAATCTCCTTTTGCCAAATTACTTTGTTGCCAAACTAACAATCTTTGCTAAAATCTAGTACAATGTTGAGAAATAAATTATAAGCATAACCCTACCATCTTCCCTGTTTAATCGAAAACTTTTCTAGAAGTTACCAAAATAATGTTTTGGGGAAAAGTTTTTGGTGACCAAAAATAGGTTTTTAAGGTTTTTCGGGGAAAAATTCCAAAAACAAAAAAGTAAGCATAAATGTTGGGAAATATAGAAAGTTTTTACCCCCTTTTTTTATGAAAAATTTCCTGGGAAAAAAAAAAATTTAAAATGAATTATTTTTTCTTAAATTTTTTTTGGTAGGGTTTTTTCATGGAAAGGGAAAAACGGACCCCTTAGTGTGAAAACAAAGTTGGGAACCGGTTGAAGGCCCTTAGGGTAAAAAATTGTAATATCACCTTTCCCCCCCCCCCCTTCCTTTTTAAAATCTTTTAATGTTTCCTTTTCTAATTCCCTTTTCCTTAATAACCGGCCAATGTCCATGGCAAAAAATTGGAGAGTTTTTGGTGAAAAAGGGATTACAAGAAAAAAAATAAAGAAAAAAAGAGTTTCTTAACCGTTTACCAAGTTCAAGGTTAATATTGTCCCCCTAGTCATGATATTTTTTTTAAATAGTTTTTTTCCCCTTTTTAAACCTCAGAAAGCCCACTTTAAGTTTTTCCCTGTTATTTTAGGGTAAATGTTGAAAATGTTTTGTATGGGGGGGCCCCCCTCCCCCTTGGGCCCCCCCCCAAGGGAAAAAAGCCCCGGCTTTTCCAAAAAAACAAAATGTAGGAAACTCTGAGAAAATCCCCAACTAAGCGGAATCCTCCCCCCCAAAAAAATGAAAAACAGCCCCTTTTTAGTGGTAATAATATTATGGGAAAAAAATGTTTTTTTTTGCTATCTAAAAGCCCAAATCTTCTTAATGGAGAAAAAAAAGAAACGGGTAGTTTGAAAAAAACTTTAATTTGGAATGTTTTTGCTTAAGGGTTTTCCCCTTTGGGCAGATATGGCTTTAGGGAAGTTGTGTGACAAATGAAACAAGCCCAGAAGGGAAAGAAAAAATGGCCAAGCCAGGGTGCCTATGGTTCCTTCCCAATTCCCCCGCATGAAAAATAAGGGTTCAATATGGGGGGTCACAAACCTTCCTAGAGGTGTTAAACGTTAAATGGCACATTTAATTTTGCAGTTCCGCATTAAATGCATCATTAACAAATTCTTTGGTTTCCTTAGAATCAATATTGAATTCATTAACCCCTTTTTTCTCCCTTGCATGGGGAAAAAAAAACCCCCCCCAAAAATTACCAAATCTTTGGGAAAAAAAAACCAAAATTAAAAGCTGGTTGTTTTGCCCAGTTTAAAAAGTTAAAAACTTCCAAATAACGTTTGGTGAAAAGAAAAAAAAACCTTAATTAGAAGAAAATTAATTAGGGGGTGTCCAGAAGAAGGGGGTATTGAGGGGGAGAGTGAGGGGGGGAAGTGGGTGAAAAGTTGTGGGGTTTTTTAAAGTTTCCCTAAAATTCTAATGTAATGCCAGAAGGAATTTTGGAAAATTTAATCACAAAACAGGACAGAAGAGTTTTTGAAATAGATCTTTCAAAAAAAAAAGACTACAACCAGTATCGAAAGTTCAATCTAGGAGTGTCAAAAAAAATTTTTTAAATGTTGGAAATGTAATAGGGTTGGGAAACTGTTTGAGTAACTCTTATAACTTAAGTTGGAGTAAAACGGAAGTATAAGGGATAGTATCAAAATTATTGTTGACCTTTGGGGGGCCCCTTTTGCAAAAATTGCCCCCCCCCAATAAATGCCCATTTAAATAAAAAGAAAAATCCCTGCCCACTTTTGTCTGGAAAAAAAAAAAAATCTTTTTTTTTTGGGGTTGCCCCGCAAAAAGTGTTTTGGAAAAAAATTTTGGGGCCCCCTCTTGGGTTTAAGATTGCTGTGTAGGCATATCCATGGATGTTTCTTTCAATGTGTTTCCCTGTTTTCCGTTTTTACTAGTAAGGAAGTAAAATTACTTCTGTAGTTGGGGATTTGGGTTATTGAAATTTTGGGGTTAAATAGTTTTTCCAACCTTTTTAGGGGCTACCCCCGAACCGGGGGGAAAGTGCTTCAGCACAAAAAGAAGTTTCCCGCTTTTGAGGGCAAGGCGATGGCAAAATTCCCCCCAAATTGAAAAAAAAAAAAATTGGGGATTATTTGAAACTGTTTTTTGGGTGAAAAACCAAAAATGGTAAAACCCTCCTTAAGGGGTCCCCAAATTAAAGAAATGTCCCTTTTCCTTTTTGTTTTTTCAATTCAAAAAAAAAACTTAAAAAATAGCATATACAAAAGAAATGCACAAAGGGCTCCCCCCTTTTTATAGCCATTAAAAATAAAGCCTTCCCCTCCCAAAATGTTGTGTTTTTTACGTTTTTACAAAAGTGAAACCTTTATGGTTATCCTTATTTCCCTTTGGTTTTTAACTAAAAAAATTGCCTCCCCTCCTAAAGTACGTTTACCAAAAGGAGTTGGCTAATTTTTGTTCTTTTTTTTGCAAAGCAATTTGGGCCTCAGTATCCCCATCCAACTCTCCCTGTTTCCTAAAAGGGGTTTGTTACCCCAAACTGAATTTGAAGGTAATAAATTTGCCATGAATTTCAAACTTGTCCATTTGTACGATAAACAAAATTAATAATTTTTTATTCTCTTACAATAAAATTTCAACTTGTTGCAGAATAAATACAGTTCTATGAAAAAAAAAAAAAATGAAAAAAAAAGGGTCACCACACATATTTGCCCCCCAATTAAGAGAAAACAAAAAAACCCTTTTTTCCCCCTGGATGCAATCTCTGAAATTTGCCAGCGGGGTTTAAGATTTTCAATTAAAAAAAAAAACCCATAAGTTACAAATAAAAAAACCTTTGGGTTGAAAGTTTCCTGGCTTTCTGATTCGCTACCCGTTGGGTTTTTTTTTCCCCTTTATTATTTGGTCAAATATTGGGGCCCAAACAGGTAACCAATGGGGAAAGCCAGATAAGAATACCACATATGGCCCGCGCACCAAAAGAAACCTGAAAAAGTTTTTCCCCACCCCCAAGCCGTTTTTTTTAAATCAGAACAAAAGACTAAGGAAATGGTAATTTTAAAGCCTTCTTATTCCAAATAACTTTTTTTTGATTCCTTGGTTTGAGGGTTATAACTTAAGGGTTTTTTGGGGGGGGCTTAAATTGTGAAAACGCCCCCGTTTATTTGATGGTTTGGGTTTTATTGACTTTTGATACCTGTTTTTTTGCAACAAAAAAACTTTGCCAGCATCCTGGGTTTCTTATTTTGGGCCCCAGAAGAAGTTGCCTTATTCCCATCCTCTTATGAAATATTCCCGGGCCCACGTATGAGCCTGAATGGTCCCGATGAAAAAAAATTTCCAAAAAGAGGTAGTTTGGGTTCCCCGGGTTTTCCCCCCAAAGGGAAAAAAAAGTAGTTATAAAGTTTTATTAAGCCATTCCTTTTCCCTTTATTTCCCTCCAGGTTTTTTTTTGGTTTTAATTATAAATTAATATCCAAAGGTCCCTTGCCGTATATTACTCCAGGAGCAAACTTCAGAATAAGAACTTTCCCTCCGGGAAAAAAAAAAAGTTACTTGTTTTTTTTCTCGGATTATAAAAGGGACCTGGGACCATCTTTCTAAAGTCCCTAGGGAAAATCCTGCCTTTCCAGGGGAAAAAACCTGTTTGTAAGTTAAAACTTTTTAATTTGTCCTTGGAAATAAATAAAGTGTAAACGGTTGGTATTTTTTCAATTAGTTGGTGGAATATCCACAAACAGTCCCTTTCACAATTAAAACAAATTAAAAATAATTTCCCAAGGGGATTTTTGGGTGCGACAAGTAAACAAATATTATTGTTCCTTGCAGAAAGATTTTATATAAAAGATATGATAGAATTAAGCATAGTTTTCCCCTCCCTTCCCTATTCCTGTTTATGGTGGAAAAAGCCCCATGGAAATGGAAACCCAACCTTGGAAAGGTCCCTACTTTTTATAATGGAATATTTTTAAATTACAATTTTCCGTAGCTCAAACACCCATCCCCCCTTTCAAAAAATTAATAAAAGTTAATGTACCTAAATAAATTGGCTAAACCTTATAACACTTTATAAGCTGAGAAAAGGCCCAGCCCATGGGTGTTTTTCTTTGATTTTATATATATACCCTTTTCCTTAATTTTATTCAATCCAACTAAAATTAACTACCAAGTTCCCAACCAAGCATCCAAAAATAGTTTCCCCAACCTCTTGATAATACATTCATACTGTGTGCTAAAAACAAGGGTTTGCACTAACAGCAATTGAACCTTTTTTGGTTGGAGGAAAACTCCTTTCCCTCCCAAAAAAAGTAAAGTTTGATTTTTTCTCTTCTTATATTTAAGCATTTCTTAACAAATCTTGAGGAATTAATTTTTCATTCCTTGAAAAATTGTTGTTACCCATGCAAAATTATCAGCCTTGGACGAAAATAGGGGTGGGATGAAACTGGTTCCTCTACAGTCGTTCACCCAGGGGGGCCAGAAACGCCATAAATCAAAATTGGTGAAAACCATCTCCAAGAAATCCGAAGTATGACAATAGAGAAAAAAACGCAAAGAACCTCCCCAGGGCCCCTTTCCCAGATTTAAATATACACTATCATTAGGGTCCATGGAAAGAAGGAGGGTAAAAGCTAGGTTTTCATCCGGTATCCTGTTTTGGTTGTTTCCAGCTTTGTTAAGAGTTTTTTGCAAAACATTTCTGCAGAATCTTTTATGGGTCGAAAGATTAATTGGGCCGCATAATGAACAAGATTTGGGTTATTTTGGTAGGTTAAATTCAGTTGCCCAACCGGCCAGTTTGCAGTT
>SNQN01002952.1:0-14105 GCA_008642245.1 Bassia scoparia
ACACACCCCAACGCATTCACATGCGGATTCCATGGCTCAACTCCATGACACTGAAGCTGAGGTCACGCCCCTCCTAAGGCGGGGCGACGCCCTACACCATGCATGACTTGCGCATCAGAGGTAGGGAAAAACCCTCACCTCATGCATCCCAATGCTTGAGGCACACAATTCATGGCAAGGGCAGATGCACGACTCGTGCATTCTGCCTTGTAGTTGCCTGCTTCTTTTGGTTGACTTTGCTCCTTTGCTCGTCCATCGTTTCTTTAAACAATCCTCGAGCCACACACGCACCATGAACCATCTCTAAACTAAACCAAAAAATCTCCCACCTAGAGATAGGTTTAATGCAATACAGAAAACATACATTCTAGTAAAAAAAAAAACTACATCATCAACCATCAATCAATCACAAGAGGTAACCCTTCTTATCCAACAAGGAAACTAACCCAAGGTTGCATTAACCTTGGAGCATCAACAATTACAAGGAACATTACCTTGCTTCCAAGTCGACAAGCAAGCCTTCCTTGCTCTTACCCGAACACAACACCCTTCGTAATATAATACAAAACCCCGGATCCACCATATGTCTTTTGAGCACCACCCCTAGGCCTCCTAGACAACTCCTATGTGGCTTGAACTCTAAACACCCCATGTGCCTCACACAAAACATCCTTGTGTGTGCCTTTCACCTCAATTATTTCTCTGTCCGAGTTAGAGACATCGTCATTGCAATTCCCATCTTCAATGGCCTTTGAAACAAACGACACCTTCGTTGAAGTACTCAATACCCTCCTTGCTACCTTTGCGCTTGTAGAAGTGTACAAGAAACCTTCAATCATCCCATGTGCTTAAACTAGATCCCTGTTGACCATCTTCCATGACCCCTTCTCAAAGATCACCTTATAGTAGGCATTGCCAAGTTTACTCACTAATATCAAGTTTTGTTTCAAAGAGGGAATTAACTTGACATCCTTGAACTCCAACATACCACCGATGAGCTTAAATCCCATGTCACCACTCCCGCAAACCTTCAGGTATTGTCCATTGGCAAGATGAACCTTCCCAAGCTTTTCAGCAACAAAGTTTTGAAATAACTCCCCACATGTGGAGGATTGAAATGAATAACCGGAATCAAGGACTCAAGACCCCGACGAGCAACTCATGCTTACCAATGAAGCATCTGAATCATATGCTGTCACCGATGTAGCTTCACCATCATCACTGTCTTTTTTCCTTTTTCCCTTCTTCAACATCGGACAATCTCTCATCAAATGCCCTGGCCCACCGCATTCAAAACACTTCAACCTAACTTTATTCGATCTCCCTGGATCTCTACTTTTCGATCTCCCAAGGTCCTCTTCTATCCCACCTTTTTGTCGTCCACTACTCCTTTCATCACACACATAGACCTCGCCGGAAAATGACTCCGAATCATTTCTTTGAGTGCTCTAACTCAAGATAAATCCCGAACATCATCACATTTTAGCTTCTCCTTTCCACAAGAGTTGCTAATCGCTGCAACTACCATCTGCCACGACGAAGGTAGTGTTGACCATAAGATCTATACCCTAACCTCGTCATAAAAGTTTATCTTAAAGAATTTTAATCATCCAAGAGCTATGCGACTAAGCCTTCAACTTCCATCTTCAAGTCAAACAACCAACGCATCAAGTGGACTTTGTTTCCGTCGATGGCTTCTCATACATGTTCGAAAAAGTCTTGATGAACCCTGCTGTTGTTTTCTCATCCTTGATATTAAAAGCTATAATCTTAACTAATGTCAGCCTCATAACTCCTTGTTCTTTTATGTCCATAACTTTCCATTCTAACTCATTCAATCCACTAGGTTTCTTCTCATTAAGTGGTTAATAAAGATCCTTTTGATACAAATAATCTATAATTTGCATTCTCCAACAGCCAAAATCTTTCCCATCAAACACCCCGATCCTGGTTTTACCCTCTTCGATAATTAATTTAGGGTCACCTATCACATGCAACTTGTCTAACAAAACACAAAGCCAACCACGACCCCGAAAAACACCCCGAACAGCCCTGTCAACTCTAGCTCTGATATCAAATGTTGGGGATCAAAACACTCGTGTTCGACTAATTATTGATATACCCTATCTAACTAGCAATTCAACCGAAACATATAAAAGCTAGTAAATAAGTAAACAAAGAATAAATGAGTGAATAGACAAGATTTACCCTGGGAAACCCGAGAACCGAGGTAAAAACCCACAATGCACTTTGTAATTATAGAAGATGAAAATGATCAAACACAAATACATAGCTCAAGTATAAATGACATACCATTTCAATACTATCTCACAAGTTTCCTAAGCTAACCACTATTGATTACAACTTGTGCTAGTAATCAACTACTATGAACACTAGTAACCACTAACAATTTGATTCCCAAAACCCTCTTACAACTTATGTTAACAAGTTTGGGATCACACACCTAAAACTATCCCAAAACCCCTAGCTTAAGTGTTTAGCAAATTTGAGTATTCTTGTTATGTTTCCCTTGTGTTTCTCTCTCTGGCTCTCATGCATCTTCACTTTGCTTATATCTCATGAGTTGAGTAGATCAGTGTCAAGGAGCATACAACCAAAATTCACCACTCCAATTGCATCCGAATAGGACAAGTGTCAAAACAACCATCAAACGCCTAAGCCAAAAGAACAGAGCACGTGCATTACCCAGGATGCATGACTCACACATTCCCAATGTAGGCGTGTTCCCTCATCAGGCCTACGTCCTACGTCGATTTTGAATTTTAGGCTTGAGCCATAGATACCGCACGTGAGTTTGTTGGGGGGTGTTGTCGATAGAGGCGATCGCCACCGTGCATATATAAGTTAATCACGAACGCCCAAAACATTGGTGCCAAATCAATGGGCCACAGTTTGGTCTGGTAACTAGAGTGTGTGTTCGGGAACATGGTACAGATACGATATTTGACGCAATCCACTCGCATGTAGTTGCCTCTACTTGGTCTCATTGTAGTTCATTAATTCATAATCATTGAAATCAAAGAGGCTATCGATTTGACATTAATAAGCGCACAAAAATCATTTGAAGAGTCTCTATTATGCATGGATCCCTACCTATCTTAGCAATTGTGACCACTTAGAATTAATCAAATTAATATGGTGCCTAAAACCCGTTCATCCATAATTAATCTGAATTTATTATGATACAAGCAAATTTCGGCATTGATTAAGCAATCAAAGGAGTCATAGGCACAAAGATCAATAAAATATATATAGAAATCAAAACTCAAATATGTACAAACAACTTCACCTTGTATCGCTATCAATACAAAAGAAAACAAAGATTAGTGCATCAAAAGCTTCGCTTCCAATAATTGAATCACTTATCACAACAAAGGAAATCATTAGCATTGACAATTATAATTAAAACGATTGCGATAAGTCCAAAACGAATGAAACTAATGAATTTACATGGTTGAAATCCAAAAAAAAATGAATGTATTATGTTAATAAAAATTAACAACACAAGATAGAGAATTTCATTGAATAGCCTCAAAATTTTTACCTAAATCTGCAAAGATACAACTCCGAAAGCTGCGACTAATTCGAGGCACTTTTGATTTTGTAAGTGGTTTGTGTTTGTGGATTGAATTTGAAAGAGAGAGAGTTTTTAAAGCTTTAAATTGCTTTGCATATGATGATTTTCATTGATGCTATTCGTTGATTTTCGATGAAACACCGAGAGCATGTATCTATAGCCATATTGGGATAAGAGAGATGAAATAAGGAATCAAACATACATATAACAACGGTATGTATGGTCCAAGAACCGTATATAAGGTAATCTAATCCGTATAAGGTTGTCTAAATCGCATATATAGATCGTGTTGATGTGGCATGCTATGTCAATGATCTGTGTGTTTAGTTCTATTTATATCTATCCTTTTGTTCTGGAATTTCAATCTTATCTGTATTTTCGCATCTAATTGATATCCGAGTTAACCTTTATCCACTTTTGGATAAACTTGGTGGACAAGATTAATCTTCTAGAATGACATAGATTATTCCCAAATTATCTGGATTTCTCTAAGAATTTCTGAATTTATTTATTTTTGAAAAGCATTTCGCCAAAATATAAAAATCATAGAAAATCAAAGAAAAATCAGAAAAATAATTTAAAATACCAGAGAACTCAAAAAAATGATAAGAGCTAAATGAAAAGTTGAAATTAGAGAAATAACCTATAGAAAATATTTTTATAAATTGTAAAAATAAAAAAAAGTCTAAAAATTAAAATAATAAAATTAAATACTTTCCGCCTATCAATTGATTCTCGATGTATGCTTTTAAGCACAACTTTAATTCAACTTGTGCAAATGGGTGTGGTTTATGGATTAGGTAATGACGAGGGACCTGACTAGGGCTGCGTCGTTGGGAAAATATTGCCTAATCGAGTCCCGCCAAATAATATTTGTAAAGCCAATACTACTACCTATACCTAGTATAGAAGTAAGTAAAGGGTCAATCCTCAAGGAAGGAATCAAAGAGGTTTAAGTCCAAACTTATCTAATTTGGCAAGGAAATAAGTTTTCAAAAGAGAATTTTCTTTGAAAACTAACTAGTTGAAGAACTTGAAACAAGACTTTGGAAAAATGAATATTACTAAATCACCTAAGAGATGCTAGTTGTCACCATCTATATAATGGAAATATGCCAACCAAAATGTATTCTCTACTACAATCAAAAGGGTCATTGTAATCTTAATTTGGAAATGTGGCTAAAATCATTTCCCAAGTCATCCGACCCTCTCAATTCAAGCTTAAACCCAAGTCCCCTCAAGTCCTCAGCAGAATTGAACAAGCAAGAATTAAACCAATACCCAAGTCAATCTCATGTCATCATTATCATCTTCTATCTCCGGGGTCCAATTTGGGATGGGTCTCAATTAGGCCGGGGAATATGGATAGTTGAGGTAGGGAGGGAGAATACCCTCATCCATATCCCTTTGGAAGTTTTGAAACTCTAAATAGGATGGGGTAGCGAAAACCGTCTCGTTCGCCCTATGTAGCCTATCCACATTAGTAGTCAAATCTTTAAATTGTTTAAAAAATTCTTTGAGAAGGCTAATAGGGATAGGCGTAGTAGAAGAAGAAGTAGGAGGGTTAGAAGACGTACCTCCCTCTGTGTCGGAGGGGGGGCGAGGTTGCCTCTTGGGACGGCGTTGCCTTGGTTGTTCATAAGGGAGGTCCTCCTCCGCTTGTTGTTGTTGTTGTTGAAGCTCCTCAGGGGTGGGTGGTGGAGCGGTGTTGACTGGGGTCGCTCCAAAGGGGAGTGCAGGGATGGGTCGAATGCCCCATTGAGCACCCATACGAGCCTCATGCTCATGTCCATATAAATCCTTCACCGGTATGATCTCCATGGGGGTCGGGGTGTTGGGCGTTCACCGGAGGACGGGTCATCCTCTCACAAGGTAAGAGGCTCCAAGGGATCTGTTGTACTAAGGGGTAGGAAAAGAAAAAGGAAAAGGCGAAAGGGGAAAAAGGAAAGATAAACAAAAACAAAAAGAAAAGGGAAAATGTGGGATTTTTTTTGTTTTTTTAGAAAAATAAACTTTTTTTTTATTCCCACAAAAATTGTAAAAAGTTCTTTGAACTCCTATTTTCTTCTTTTCCCTCGCTTTTTTTTTCTCAAAAATTTGGGAACCTATTAAACACTTATGGCCCCAAATTAAAATAAAAACCAACAAAACACCACCAACATTCCCTAGGATAACTACCAAGGGCACCAAGCACACACCAATACTCAAACATCTAAAACTCACGAACACCACCAACCAACATCCTTAACACAAATAAAAACGAAAAAGCTCAAAAGGTATTAACCTTAGCCAAACCGAAAACCAAAAATCATAAATAAGCACACAACCAAAAATCAAAGCTCACACACATTCCAAACACCCAAACAAAGAACAAAAACAACAACAAAACTAGGCCTTAGCGAGTGGCCTAAACACAAACACAAAAGGGAAAATAGGTCGAAGCCCTCAGGGTGCTTCCCGAAAGCGCTTCTTTAACGTCATTAGCTTGACACATTCACCCCATCAAGGGGGAATCTTTTAGCACCAATAAGAGTAGAAGTGCACTAGGCACTTGAGCACAACTATGATGCAAAAACAACAAGCAATCATCAAGAGAATTTTTTGAAGAGAATTGAGCACTCCTCAAGTACTCATAAGGGATCTTTTCCTTCCTCTAGCCATTCCGTCCCGTAGAGACTTGATCAAAACCGGGAGTGCCCAAATTGAGTATCTTACCATCCATCTTGGCACTAGGAAGTGGAGAATAACATGAGATATCACAAGCTTTGATGTTACCCTTGCATTCTTCGAGATGCTCTTTGTGAGAACTTTACATAACGCCACAACCTACTTTTGGCCACAAAGTCGCACTAGCAATAATAGGGTTAGCATCAAGCATATTACCAAGTAAATCACAAGGATGAGAGGAAGAATAAACCATGTTGCACTTACCCCCATGTGGCTTAACAACCTTTTTCTTTCGGAAAGTTACCTTATCCTTGCCCACCGTGAAGCTAATGGTGCCTTTCTTGGCATCAATGCAAGCACCGGCGGTGGCGGTGGCAAGGAAAGTCTCCCCAAAATATATGAGATATCGAAGTTGCTTGCCACATTGAGTACCACAAAGTCATTCTTAAACATGTGACCTTTCTTACCGACTTTGAGAAGTACATTCTCGGCGACCCCAACTGAAACTCGGTTGGTGCCATCCGCGAATTGTACTGTAGTAGAGGTGGGCTTGAGCGTGGTGAGTCCCAATTTTAAGAAGATCCGATAGGTCATCACACTTATAGTCGCTCCCAAGTGAGACAAAGCATCCCTAACAAGGATGTCACTTATGATACAAGGGTCAGAGAAAGTCCCTGGATCCTTGAGCTCCTCCGAGATCTCACGTGGAGGCTCAATCTTGGGCTTTACCTTGCTCTTTTTTCCTTTGTTTGTACCTTCTCCTAAGAATTTGGAGAAGTTGGGCATTTCACTCTTGGCCCCAATTTGAGGTAATTGGGAGTGGTGATGTTGAAGCATTTGGAGGAATTGGCCGAACATAGTGTCCAGGAACTAGTATTGCAAATACCACCAAGGGAATGGCCACTCGACCAAGAGATACTATATTATTAAAAACCATGTACAAGTCATGATTGATGACGGTTACTTTCCTATCCCTCTTAGGGGGAAGAAACCAAGCATATATGAAGGAAGGTAGTCAAGCACAGCACCTGTCGCACTTCACAACAAAAGGCAGCATGAGCAAAAATCAAGAAATTTTGTGCATAGCTTGAGTTGGAGAGTCCCTCCGCCTAGACATTTTGTTTTCTTTTCTATTTTTATATCTATGTCAACAAGGAGTAAGTCTTGTCATCACATTGGCCTTCCACAATAAAAAATTTTCGTTTTTCCTTTTCGTAGCCTTTCACGTGCTTCGACTTCAATGATGAAATGCTAATTAACACATGACCTCATAAAAAAATGAAAAATTGAAAAGTAAAATAAATGAATAAATATGACATTGCCCGAGAGGGCTTCCTTTATAACTCCACAAAAATAATCATTCTTCCTCCATTAACCATTTCCTAAATACAAATCATGTCAAAATCTCTTGCAACCCATTTGAGCTTTCAATTTCCTTTCTCACCTACATTTTATGACCTTCTAAGGTGCCAAAGCTACACAAATCAAAGGTACACAAAGTTGAAACCCTATGCAAGTTGTGATTCAGACGTTACAAAAAATATGTCTTAAAACTTCAACAATTAATTGTAAATCAAAGTGAAAGTGATAAACACTAAACCCAGCTTCACACGTTGCAAAGTTCACAGAGAAAAATCAATGCAAACGCAATGGCAAGCATACATTGCAGCAAGTTCGTCCAGAGCCTCACACCCCAAACTTGTCCTACATTTCAACCAAAAAGTCCCTCTCCAAATGAACATTGTCCAAGACTGGCTAGGCCGTTTCGCACAAGGTTTCATCGTAGGCAAAATGAGGCATCACTAGCACACACGACCACACGAACTACGATTAATGTGATTCCATAAAGATATGTAGGAAGCCTCAACCTGAGGTTCGGCCAAATTTATAAAAATAAAAAAAAAGAGGCAATGTACGAGCGTTGGGGCATCACCGGGCCGAACTGGGTCCGACCCCTCTGCCCCGGGAGGTACAATTAGTTGATGACTCGAGTTTTTCTAGAATTGAATTATTGCTTTTGCATAGTGTGAGTATGCTTGGCGTTGTGTGTTTATACTCAAAACGAGTAGAAGAAGTCGCCACCGCACTTCTTATAGGAAGTTGCGGAAACCGTTTTAATCCTTGCCTATAATTGCATAAAGCCAAGTGAAGGACTCCATGTCAGGTAGTGCACCAAAGGGCTGGATTAGGGGACAAGGGTAAGGGTGAAGTTGTGCACAACACCCCCCCCCACATCTCCCCCACGCGTCTAGTGGCCTCTACTCGGTCATTGTGATTCCATTGTGCATGATTGGATATGTGATTGAGTTTTGAAATGTGTTTGATGTGTTTAAGAAAGCTTTTGTTTGTGCTTGAGTTCTTTTGATTGTCTTTATGAGTGTATGAATGCAAGAATATGTGTTTGAATGCTCAATAAATTTTGAGAGTGTTTTAGAAAGAGAAAGTAGAGAGAAACGGGCAGAGTGAGGGTGTATGAAGTGTGCGTGTGAATTCCTCTCAAATGAAGGTCGAGGTTCTTGTGTTTATAGGCAAAGGTCGAAATCGAAATAAAATCGAGATAATCATATAAATATATGCGTGATTTTATATGATTACAACAGATTTTATTGCGATTTTTGGGACATTTGGTTGATTCGACTTGCCTCGAAGAGTGTGATCGTAATGAAATAAATAAAATCATATAAAATATATGTGTGATTTTATATGATTAAAACTAATCTTATTGTGATTTTCGGGATATTTGGCTGATTCGCCCTGCCTCAAATAATGATATTGTAATGAAATAAAATCAAGATAAAATCATATAAAATATATGTGGGATTTTATATGATTACAACTGATTTTATTGTGACATTCGGGATATTTGGCTGATTCACCTAGCCTCAAATAATGAGATCGTAATGAAATAAAATCGAGATAAAATCAATAAAATACATGTGTGATTTTATATGATTGCAATTGATTTTATTGCGATTTTGATTCGTTTTGCGTTATATTGAAGATGGCGTATAATATAAAATCAAAATAGAATATCATTTTATTTTATTTGATTGTGATATTTTAGCGCAAAATAACTGATTGATTTAGGGATATATTCATTTGGGCCCCACGCTCGGGTGTGGCTCCAAAACTCCGAAAATGAGCCATTTTGTTCAGGGTGCGTGGTTTTGCTTCAGAAATTCATAACGAATTTTCCACAACTCCAAAAATTATGGAAAAAATATGAATACAATTCCTTGTGAAAACTAGTGTGTTGTGTTAAAATTTTTTGAATTTCGGAATTATTTTCATAATTTAATTAATTATCGCAAAATTAATTAAATTGATGAAAACTCCGAAAATTGCCTAAAATGCTTATAAAAATTCAAAACAATTCGCAAAAATTCTAAAAAAATGTTTAAAAATAAGTTACAATTATTTGAAAATTAAAACTCATTTTTAAGGGTGCTTTGTATAGGTAAATATGCCCGGTGAAATGAAAACTTGCCTTTTTAGGGTCTGTTAGGGTCCTAACTCTCTCTCAGATCAGCTTATGTATTGCAAGGGGTGTCTTATCATCTGCCATATTGGGCTAGGGATAAATGTAGGTGTAGACACCCAAATGTGTCTCCCCAAATGAGTAATCGATGATGAAACATACCACGTTTCGTGATCGATTCGATTCCGAAAAGACGCAGCTGAACTCGTAGAAATTTCGAAATCATGAGGCAAAGGTCAATTAAGAGGCCAAAAGAATTTTCTTTAATCATTTTCTATTTTTCGGAATTTTTTGTTAAATGTGAGATTTTTTAAACAACTTGCACTGGTGATTTTCATGAATTTTTCTGAGTTCACCAGTATTTTTAGATTATTTTTTTTTTTTGATTTTTCTACGATTTTCTATGTATTTTGCAATATTTACAATATCAAAATACGTAGGGAATACACAGAAAATACGGAAAATGCCAAAAAAATAGACGGAATGTTCCGGAATCCCCTAGAACTCCCTAGAATCGTATTTCTTGGAGGAGGGGATGTCTAGATTCATCCGTAATCTTGCAGAATAAGAAAAATCTTGGAAATAAGGCAAAAATAACTGAACATATAGAGCTCAAAGGAGCATATATACGCTCGCCATGAGCGTATATACGCTCACCAACATGAGCGAATATACGCTCACCAACATGAGCGTATATACGCTCACCATGAGCATATATACGTTCCCCATGGGCGTATATACGCTCCCCATGGGCGTATATACGCTCCCCATGAGCGTATATACGCTCACTTTGTGCCTTCGCGCCTATAAATACGGCCTTGCCTCTCAAGTTTTGGGGAACTTTCACGACCCAACACATTACGACTTCAGAACCTTTCGCAACCCCAGATATACTACGAGCATACCACAAACACTTTGAGCATACAACCGAGCCTCATCACACAGAGTCTCTTGTCCCATACACATACACATTCAAATACGAGTTTCGCATCCTTTTCAAATCGATTCGACGAACGAAATAAAGGTATAACTCTGAGATTACTCACCTAAGACATATTTTTCATTCTTTTTTAAATTCCTTTTGTCTCTTTTAATCTGACTAATTATTATTACGAGTTTCAATTTAATTTACACAATGTAGAAACCGACTTTTGAATCATCTCATGTAAATATGTAGGATTGTTATTCGCGTTTTCAAATTCGTTTTCGTTAACACTTATTATTATTATTATCATCATCTTGTCACAATTTATTATTATGCACATCGTTATTGTCAATACTAACATGTTTATTTGTCTTGATTAGCAATTCGATCAAAGGGCGTTTCCTTTTAGTTTTACTTTAACGAKTTGTTTATTTGCAGAGACAAGGTGAGAAGGATACACATGTAYATWATGCTTTACTAACCTTTGTCTTCATGTTTCATTTGTACATATTTTTGTCACACTTGTATATATTGCTTAAACAAGACCGGAATTTAATTGCTTATCACATTAAAGTCAGATTAATCATGGACAACCGGTTTTCTAGGCACCTTGTTAACATTGACATAATTCAAAGTGGTCACTTAGGATAGGTAGCTCCCTATTTTGTTTCTACTAATAGTAACCTACTATTTTTAGTAATATTATGTTAGTGCGCTTTCAAGGTCAAATCGATAGGCTACTAGTATTCAATAATTATGACTTATGGAACCACAATGAGAATGAGTAGAGGCCGCTACATGCGGGCGGATTGGGTCAAAGATCTAGTCCGTACCATGTCCCCGAACCCACAACACACCCCAACGCATTCACATGCGGATTCCATGGCTCAATTCCATGACACTGAAGCTAAGGTCAACCCGGGGTGAAGCCCACAGTTTTTGGCGACTTCACTGGGGATAATCAACGTTAGGTGAGTGGACCGACTTGAAAGTCTCGTAGTTCTATTTTAATAACTAATTGAATTTTTGCTTGCGACCCTTCGAATAGGGTCATGTCTTAGGCACCTTGGTCTCAATATGGGCATGTTCTATGCTCGAGATCACCTTAAGGGGGGATTTTACCTTGGTTGCATGTGGTTAATGGATCACATGGCTAAGGTAAAGCCCACCGCCATGCCGCGTATGCACGTGTACTGGATGCGTGTATATAAGGGGTATCTCGGCATACATCACCAATGTTGTGGTGGTGAAATTGGACCACACCCTACTCTTAGGCGTGGTACACTATCAGACTTAACCAAGCCGACCTATAGCTCACTTAGATCCTGACTTAGGTGATAAAATTGGGCTTGTGTTTCAATCATTGTGCTTTTAACTTGTGACTCTTCATTCAGTCCAAATTCTTAACCACCACCTAAACCCAGTCCCTAATCTATGGTTCAAACATGAAGTTCGATGATCCATTAGGCCATTTAAAAAATCATTTCAATCCAATTCAATTTCAATTCAATCAATTTCAATCCAATTCAATTTCAAATTCAATTCGATTTCAATCAAGGAACCTTAAACCCGACCTAGGTCCCCTTATCAACACTTTCAAATTCAATTTCAATCTAAGAACCTTAACTAGGAACTTTGATTCAAGGCTAGGTCCATTCAATTTCAAGTGGCTCGTAGGCCTAAGAGGTCCTTAATTCTGAAATAGGCCCATCTTAGGTTTGAATCTTTCTCGAGTTAGCACCTAAATTAGAATTAGGTCTAGCCCATTCAAGTCCAGTTTCAAAATCAACACTCAAACTTTATCCATTTCAAAACCAGTGTCGAGTCCACTAAGTCGGAGTTTCAGTCACGACCCCGTGATAGGCAAGGAGGCAAGAAGTCAAACAAATCCTACCTCCACAAAAGGCCATGTCTCTTGACCCTCCATCATACACAAAAAAAAGCCTAATCCTATACCTCCTTGGCCCAACTGGAAAACATTAAACACCACTACCATCAAAGCCTCATGAGTCACCCCARGGTGCGGATCAATGATCCGTGCGGTCTTCTATAGATTGAATCAATAAAAKTCCTAGTCCTAGCCAATCAATTCCTTTTCTTGTTTGTTTTTTGTCTATGTCATTTAGGATGTAATGCTTTCTATTTCAATTTAAATAAAATAAGCCTTTTCTTTTCTATTTCCATTTCTCTTGAGACTCTTGCCACTCGATGACCTCAAAAAAAAAATCAATCAAAAATCAATGGACATGCTTAAGAGGCCCTCTTTCATAGCTTCACAAAATTAATCGCTTCCCTCCATTCACCTCAAACAAAAGACAAACATCCACWACAACCCATTTGAGCTTATTGCCCGTTTTCTTTGTTAGCCACATCAAAGTACCCATCTATAACAAGCAAAGTTCAAAATCAAATTCAAAGTCTCTAATGAAATATCAAAGTCAACTTCAAAATCAAGTGAAATCGAAGTCGGTATCAAAATCAAAGTGAAATCAAAAATTCAAAATTCTGAAATCAAAAGCTTGTCAAGTCCACTTCAAATTCAAAGTTRAATTCGAGCCTCACACCCTAAAACCTTAGCCCACATTACAACCTCAAAAGTCCTTTCCAAATGAGCATTGTCCATCACACACGACCTCACGAACTACGATCGGTCTGATTCCGCAAGGATACATAGGTAGCCTCACCTCGAGGTCCGACCACATTAATAAAAACAAAACGAGGTTCAATGAGTGGCTCAATTCTCTTCTCAATCTAGAACCTGACATAGACTCATGCTTGAACCTACATCATTAGCCAACCTCGCATCTAGCCACATCTTTGACCCTTAGCCACAAATTTGATCCTTTTTATTTCTCGAACCATAGCCCATTCTTTGGTCACCTTCAAGGACTCATTGACTCAATCCCCGAGAAGTAAAGCCACCTGACCTTTTGGGTTAGTACATCTTGTTAGGGAACTCATCCATACAATCTACCCACCTTCCCTATGTTGACTCTAAGCCGTAAACTACATTGTCTSAAAGTCTCRCYGGGAGGCTCGTCGTCATCATGGCCCCTTAATTTCCAGTTGGGAGCTTCTTGTCTCTTAAGGCCCTATTARGTGTTCAAGTCCATCGAAACTTCACTTTTGGACCCCGTCACTTTCAATGTCAATGTCAATTTCAATGTCAAATCAAGTCAAAGTCAACTCAAAGTCAAATATCAATGTCAATTTCAAAATCGAGTCGCGTCCAACCATAATATTCCATGCCACCTTTCTCACCTTTCAATTAGCACATCTCCATAGGCYYGCCTTTATYAATATTCTCAGAACCCRGTWWCGTCCTTTCATGTCTTGAACCAGACCTAGACAAGACCCTTCCAAGCTCAAAAACCCTTTCAAATTCGAATTCAAATTCAAAATGCCTCTAGCATTAGGCCAGAACAATGCCCCATTCA
>SNQN01002952.1:14130-41198 GCA_008642245.1 Bassia scoparia
TATCTTCCAGGGGTAATGGAGTTATGCACAGGTTTCTGGTCGGACGGTTGAATTATTCCAGGATGCTATTACACTCCACTGATAGTTGATGACCAAGACAGAATGACTAACTTTTATAGATACCAGTTGACTGTCGTGATCCCTTTGTGTTGGTTGTCGCAATATTAAACACGTTAATGGTAACTATTACGAATGTGTTGTTCGCACAAGAATCTCATGATAGACAAATTCTGTTCCGTTTCTGCTATTACTTTTTCCTGACCTAGGATGTATTTAGATCAGTTCTTCAGTGGGGTTAATCACTGTTCTGATCTGTACAGAGCATTGTTCGTTACGGACTGGATAATGTTGATACATTTCTTAATATCTATACACACACACACACTACACACTAGTAAAGTTCGCACAATCACCACTATAAGTCCATCACACGAGCGTCACCACCAACACAGCTGACAAATCTACATACTGTCACTATCATTTTACATCTACCCATGTTCACACAGACACACAAACAACAACACACACACATGGACAGCACCCACTACACATTCTGTCACACATACCACTTCGCTAGTCCTCAGGTGTGACGCCTATGATAGAATTCTTGTGACCACTCCACACCCACTACACACCACAAGCGACAGCTCATAGTGGGTTTAGTACATTCGACACGGTGAAACTGCTATTCTTTAGCTTCCACGAAATTAGGTGCAAGCTAGATGGACCTTACACACTCAGTGCAATTTCAAAAGTCGGTGGAGATGAATAATTATTTGAAAGGTTTTTGTTAAAGTGGGTATCTTTTTCGCGTGTATGTGTTCATCACAAGTAGCTCAAAGTCTCGCTGTCGAACTTCCCTTTTATTCTTTGGCTGGTGAAATTTTGGTCGCACCTACACAGCTTTGCCATTCTCTCTTGGTTATGACATTTGAGTGTGGCCAATATATGAGCCGAAGCCACGAACATACAGCTGTTGTGTGGCGGCACCCTCAGGACAACTGACAGCTCGTGAACAAAGAGGACACGCCGCATAGGCATCTTACTCACCCGGTCTGGCTTAGTGTGGATGAGTGTGCTCATTGGAGAGTACCCTAAAAAAAATGGCCAGAACCGGTCAGTTATCGTATTTGTTGCGGTGGTCTTTCGATCAGTTAGGAAATTAAAATCCATCATGCATAAGAGACCGGAGGTTTTAAGATAAATCCGGTCCTGCCTTTGACCATCAGCCAAAAGACGACATCTTCATTTTTTCCCGTGCTGGCTTCTGACATATTTTTAATCCCGAAGGGTCTCGGTATGGCATGTTCTTCACTTTAAAGACAGACGCTGGTTTTTGTAACACATTGCCGACTAATTCATGTCACACACAGTGTCTCGTTGGCTGATGTCATTTATTTTTTTAAAAAAACATTTAATTGGGAATATGGAGTCATTCCAAATTAAATGTAACTACGAATTTTTTATTACCATGCGCAGTACTACTGTCTATACTGGAAAAAAGGAATGATACATACACCAGCCCAAAGATCGTTCATTATACAATTGTACTCTCGCAAGGATTTACAAGGTTATCAAGCAAAAAATAATGTTCCTTCTAATGGCACAAAATTCTTATACAGAATGCTACAGTCTCACCGATCATTATTGTAGCGTAACTCAATTTACTAATTAATGTCTTGTGAATGGCTTTATAGGATTATATCAACTATATACTTGCTTCTGATCTAAAGCGCTGTCGCGTATTCCTCAGACTTTATCAGGTATTGCTACACATCTACTCTCAAGCTCCTTCCTAGTAAAAAAATTAAAATAATAAAAAGAGTAAATAAAAAATCATTAAGATTTAAAAAAACGAAAGGAAAACAAGACTATAAGTATAAAGAACAAATATAAAAGAACATAGAAATATAAAGAGCACAAAATATTAAAGACAATTAGATAAACTCTAATTGAAAACCAAAAATTATCTCCTTTCTAATTTATCGAAAATTGTTCGAAGGAAGGTAAATAAACCATCCGTCCTAGACTTAACAGAAACAAAAATCGTTAAAATACGACATAAACACATGATTAACAAACGCAAAAAACAATATTATCGAGACCAAATTTTCACGAAAACCGCGAGAAAAATACCATAGAACAACATCCTCAAAAAAAAACACACAGATCTGATATAACCAGAAAATCAAACGAATTTTCAAAAAAGCACAGCAAACAGTGAATTTAAAACTCCAAAGTTGAATTTATAAAAAAAAATTCGGAAATATCTGGGATACTAACACACGATTATTATTGGATTGAACATTTTAATAGAAACCTTCTTCTTAAAGAAAAATAAAATTAACAAGTATTTGTTAGATTATGATGATAGTACAGATTCAGAAATTAGTTAACCTCGAGATGATACTGAATATTATGGATTATGGTCGCAAAATTCGAAAAGAAAGCCTATCCGTACAAAATCAAATACAGAAAAAAAAGCCCAAGAACGGGTTGTAAATACTTTTCAACATTTGACTACTTCCTTGCTCTTCCTTTCAAGAGATCGTCGGTTGTTCTCTTCCCAGATTTTTTCCAATACTTTCGCAGTCGATGATGACTAAAAATAGGCTAAATCAACTAGCTAATCCTCCCGTTGGCCATGCCACCCGCCGGTCAAACCAACCCTTGAGCCTGGAAAGTGGATTCTGTGAAAAGGATCAAACCTCTGGCTATTAATCTCTGAGAGGGCCCTTCAATTAGGACCAGGAGTTAGCCTTAGGGACACCGAGAGTAGTATAGGACTTTTATATCGACCTTTGAAGCTGGTTAAGTACATTTTTCTTAGTAGTTACAAACAACAATCGATAAGAATTACCTAAGGTCTTGGTAGGTTAATGGAACCTTATATAATTGAATGTAATAGAACCCTAATAACGATTTATATTGTTGAAAAAATGATTAAACTGATGGAAATTCCTAGTCAATGTGAGGAATAAAAAGAGAATCACATTTACTCCCTTTAATAGATAAGTAATAAAAATAATCTTTTCTAAGTATGAGAGAATAAAAGTACTAGGGGTCTGAAGAATACAAACAGGATCTTAAAGAAGGAACAGATTCATTGTTAATAAATTGTTATCCATTGTTATGGAAATTTGGGACTAACTAATATCAAATAACCAAATCACTATTCCATTCGTAATTCGAATATTCTTTCATCTGGAACATTATGATAGGTTTTGAAAAGGATAACAAAAATCTCGGAAATCAGGAAATAAACCTTTGAGCTGGTGGAACCTAGGAAACATTGGAAACTTAAAATAGGTACAAAAAAAACACAGGTCGAACTGAGTTCAATATGCATTTATTAGCAATGAAAGACAACACAAATCAGTTCGATGGTTACAGATCCGCACAGTTCTATTACGACTAAACTGCTTCATGGTTTAAACGGTTTGATTCGACTTCGACCAATAGCGCTCATAGCTGTCAAGATGGAAATTTCAATCGACACAAACGAACCAAGGCGGCACTTGGGGAAGTCCAGAAAGATAATCTACGAGTAAGTAGAAAAGGCAAATACACGCAAACGCGTTGAAGCAGAAAGCAAATCAGAAAGAGAAGCAGAAACAGGAGAAGTTGAAATTGAACGTAAGGAAGGAATAGAAGGGGAGAGATGAAGGTATAAAAAGTACCAATCTCAAGATGGGAAATGATGAAAAATTATATCGATGTAGTGTGTTTGTTAAAAGTGTGAGAAAGAATGAAGTGGAAAACAAAATTTAGAAGGAAGGAGAGAGAGTGTTGTTCTACGAGAATTGTACTCTCAATATGGTATGAGCGTGTCACTATAACCGCGGTTATAAGTATGGATGTGATTACCGATCTAAATGGGTTACTATGGGCAAACATAATAAAAAAAGATTATAATTTAAGGCTAAGAGACGGGTTTTTATAAGTCCGGTTCCTTACATGTGATTTAAGAGACCCTGTTTTTTTATATAACCGGTTTTCTTCACATTGATTTAAGAAGAAGCGGTTACGTAAAATACCCCGGTTTCTTATGCTCACAAGAAGACGTGTTCGAACCTCTGACTGTAACGCGGTTTCAAAAATCTTTCCAATTGTCATTTAGTTTCGAAAACTGTGGCTAGCCCCTACCAGGTTATTTGCCCACTTTAAAGTGTATACGGTCAGGTGTACGGTGATACCCCGTATATAAACAACTTGTAAAAAGTAGGACGCATACGTATATGGTAGGTAAATGAGTGCAAATTTTTTGGGTATCAATAAAATCGTGCATGAAATTTTCTTGTTCCGAAAATTGAGCTAAACAAGGAACACATTCAAAATAAGTGCACGAGTTTATTTACCAGGAACTCTAATGGGCATATTTTACTATTAAACTTATGCACACTTATGACCGTTCATCGTCCTAATTTAGCTCGAAATTCAACGACCAAGATTGCTTCTCACACTTTTACCATTTTAAAGGCTTCTTCGTCATTGGATCCTAAATTCCTAACCCTAATGATATATGATAGAATAATATAGTCAGGATACATACTTACTATCATATTTATATTATATAGTATATATAGATATTAATATGATCCACTGTCTGGGATATAATTACTCATATATACTATATTCCTACTCACTAATTTATTCGATCGTTACTTATAGCTTTATATATATAGTATACTGTATATTATATATAGTATAATTATATATATATATATATATACAATTATATAACGATCCCAAAGCTACTCTCCGCTTACAGACGAACTGGGAGGGAGAGCTGCTATACTACTATTCTATCAAGTTCGAAACATATATAGAAGTAGCATTAGAATACAACACAATATTGTATTTGTACTAGTAGAAATTGTTGTAAAATATGCGATGAGTGATTGTTATTATAATAAATTGCCAGTTACTGCAACTGATTTTACAATTTTGATTTCGATATATTATAACTTCGAAAGTAAAACGTTTATTAAGCTATGCATAAAATCTTCCAAATGGCATCCCATTTAAAATTTTGCATTTATAGTAACATATAATATTTAAGGCTCAATTAAGTTGACATGTGAGATGTACAATATCTATATTGATTTGATTTATTAAATACTCTATACAATAATTTGTGAAATCGATCTAATCTCTATTCTGTATTTCATACAAAGGCTCTCAGGGGTAATGCAATGATGTCCCCCTCCCTATTTTGAGGGAAGGATACCGTTGATTCACACCCCTCATCAAGTTAACTTTTTAGAAAAGTACATGGGTCTAATATATTTGGAAACTTTATTTATTTTTTAATTTATTAATTAAATTTTTTTTAAAACTACCTAATGAATCAAAAATTCGAACAACATATTATATTGATTAAATCAGACACATTCAGAAAACTACAGCGAATTTCCTAATTCTCAACAATTAAACTCTTAATTGAAACAGAATCCTAATTCATGTTCAATTGTGTAACACAATCGAGAACATTCCTAAAACCCACATAATACAAACATCGCCCAACCCACTATGTGACTCTTCTTTTACTCTAGCAATAACTACTCAACTTGTGCAAAGGATCGGTCAAGCAAAACGCTCCTCTCACACATCACCCTCGCACCAAAGTAACACTTATTCTGGTGGATCTTGGCCACCGCCTGCATCGGTAGCGGTCGACAAGATTGAAATTTCTGAACTTAATTCAACTCTAGTTATCTTAGTGTTGTATCTTAGAATGATTTTTCTGTTACCCGTAATTTATGTGATTTTCTTTACCTTAAAAGGCCTTTGAAGACTAGTTTGTTTGTCTCGATAATTGCACGGGACTTCCTTCCGCGAGTTGCGTAAGTGAAGGGTATCTCCAATTTCACCCTATTGGACATGTTCTAGCAGATTGTCGACCTTAGCCGAGTCTCGGACCGACCAGCAACGGTCCGATGAATGTCTTGCTACTCCTTCTTGTGTTTACATTGTGGCTTTTCATGGTGTCTGTTTCCCACATCGTCTTTGCGGGATGCATGCAGGAGGTTCTCGGTATAGGGACTCAGGCGCTGTCATAGGTGTTAAACGGTGGAGTGCATATCGACGGTTGGCAACAATCCATGGAGGTTAGCTGACTGGGCTGGGTCTGGATTCTAATTCCTAGCGTTCAGAGATAGACGAGTTGCGTGATCACTAAGGACTCTGGGAATACTTTAACCCTTTTGGTGCTTAGATTCAATGTGGTGGCGGTGATGGTGATATTGGATGGAGCAGTTAGTTTTACTATTTTGTTTTCTCTCGGCCGGCGTTGAGCGGGCTCTTAACTGTGCTTTGACTTAGTTAATTTGAATATTTACCCGTTCTCTCTTCGGAGGGTTTTTCTAATTATTCCTTCTTGTATTTCATAAATTTATGTCAAATCCCCTTGCGGTGGCTCCTGAGGTACTTGATGTTTGTTGACCTTCCTCACTTGTTTTTTTGTTTCTGAATAGATGCAGTGCGACCCTAGATTCTTCTCTAACTCCATGAATAAATGGACGCTTAAACGACGTTTTAGGTATCCTCTGTAGTCTATTCATTGAAGTCGGAGCACCAGGCATACCGCTTTGAGTAGAGTTAGTTCTAGGAGGTCCGACTGACTTCAAGTTCGATTGTTGGGGATATTTACAAATCATGACCGGCACACACATACGGTTATTCACCTGTACTATCCTACATCAATAGAAATTATGGCCGATTTGAACGCGAGCTTATCTTTCAACAGCATAAAGTCTTAGCCCCTATCAGTTGATTTGTAAGTCTTATATAAGTTTGTCTTTAAAGAGACTTGGATACTCTGATTTTCAAAAATCTTATCTGCTACAGGATTAGGTGGCATTTGAAACGCGTTTATAGATGTAGTTATGGTTTTTTGGATAGGATAATATTTCTGATTTACTTGCGATATCAAGTTGTTATATCAGAATTCTGAGTATTGTAAGGTTGTCACACGTTTGACTTACCTTATTTCACATTAATGAAATCCTTTAAGTTTTTCAGGTCGCTCAAACAAAAAAACGGTGTGTATGAATTGTTCTAAAGTAACATTACAATAGTAAATTATCATAGGTTAATATATCCCTACCTAATCCAAATACAAAGTCAATCTCTCAATTCATAAGTACAAATTATATAATTTAGTCTTATAATAATTCAATTTTTCCTTATTATAACTTCTTATTATAATAAATCACTCATTTTTATTCATACATTTGAGTTTTCTAGCCCCATAAATCAATCAATCGCTAATTAACATATAATAAGGAACATTCTTATATAGAAAGACTATTATCTCAAATATTTATACATAAAATAATATATAATGTTTCCACATGATTTTCTTTCTATAACACATTATTCAGTAAAGTATTTGATGTTTGAAATTTGTTTCCATCTTCTTTTTCTCTTTTATTTTTCTGCTAATTTTAATTTGCAATGTTTAGATTGTGAAGATAGTTGCAAACTTATTTTTATTAAATTTTTAATGTTTTTCCTACGTTTTTCACAATATTTCTTTTGTGTTAAAGTTATTCTATTAGCCTATTTTTAATTTATATGATATTTAGGTTGTTGGATTAGATTTTACATTTTCAACTGTTAGTTTGTTTTGTTTAACTTTTGAATTTTCATTTGTAGCGCGATTTGGTACACGTACATATATCAAAATATAATAAAATATAGTGTATTATATTGTGTTCTTATATTTTCTATATTTTCCGATTTATATTTTAAAATATCTCCATCAAAATACTAAATATATGTAGTATTATAAAATATTATAAAATTATTGATAAGTTATATGAAAATATAAAAATTTCAATATTCTAGTACGCAAAAACGACAGAAATCCACAACGTGCAAAGTCTAGGCCAGTTAAACGCAGTATTATTCAAAAAGGATTGTAGCCAGGCAAGGACGTTGGAATTTGGTTGCCACGTTTAGAGTACTTTGCACACTTTCTTCAACCAATGCCAACCATATTACTTTCATTTCATTAATTTTTTTCAAACAGAAAAAAAGAAGAAAAAGAGCCAGACAAGAAGCCAGGAGAGAGAGAGAACCAACAGCCCTGCCTCGGTTCGCTGGCCAACCTTAGGTGATACTCCTCCCATTTGCCATGGACCCCCACTGCTTTTTGACACTGCTCCAGTGCGTCATTCCCTTGTACAGCGAGGGCCCGCGGAGAGCGTGCTGTGTTGCCGTTGTTTTCTTCAATTTTGCGTTGTCTACTTGTCACCGTCTCTAGTTTGCTCTGCTCATGTCCTCCACCACAAAATAAGAGTTGTGCCCTAAAGCGAGCCTAACTGCCGCGAAAGACCACCAAGCCAGCCCCACCACATTCCGGATTCAGGGACTCTCCCGTCTCGCGCTTGCTCCTTGTGTGTGTTTTTTCCTTCTCCCAGTAATCATACATTTTGTTGTGTTTGTGAATTTTTCAAGTAATTTGTAGGAGTCAAAGATTTAATTATTGCTTTAGTTTTAATTCTTCAATGAATTGGTTAGTATTATTAATTTTTTGATGATTTCAATTAAAGGCAAATAAAATTTCAGATTGTTTACTATAAATACTTTAAATGTTTTCATGGTTTAAGGTTAAGATTAAATTAATACCCTAGTTTTCGTGCTTATTAAGTATAAATATGAACATTGAAGTTGGAACATTGTTTATGCCTTTAAGGGATGAGAGTAACACACATAAATATTCTGAGTTTAATGGGATCCGTAAATCAATGGTTTTTGTATGGGAAATAAACTTTGTGATTAAATTTGTTGGTATACAAGCTAAGCTGTTTTATAACAAGGTTGTTAAAAATTTCAGATTGTTAATATTATTTTGAACTATTAGGGTATGAGAATAATGGTTTCACTTCAAATCATGGCTTGATATATATACTAACTCAGTATAGGCATGGGTTCTTTGGAATTGTGATTTGGACGAAATAAGAAAATTTTCAGATTTATTATATGAATAAAGGGCTGAATTCCTTGGGTTTAAAAGTTATATTTCATATTTTTCAAGGGCTAGGACTAAGTATATATCATACTATTAAACAGAGTGCTTCGGGATGAGGGGTATAGGAAAATGTGTTTGAATGGTTTTTCGGAGGGGCTTGTTAAGCTTCTTAGTATTGTTTGTAAATTACGTGCTACTAATGTATTGATTCAAGCTTCGCTATATGCATTGGGAGGAAGACTTCGTAGAGGTCGATTTCTAAGTGTAAGTGTGCTTGTTCGCTCAGTTATAAGGTCGTACTACTTGCGGAATCTTGATCTTAAAGTTAGTTTGAGGATGTTTGATAACTTAGAAGCATGAGTAGGAAACGTCCATGAAATTGTTTGTTAGTCCAAGCGAATTATTTATTTGTGTCTTGGTCTATATTTGTTTGGAGATTGGAGGAATTTTGGAAAGGATTATCCCTGAGGTGTGATTTAGGAGGTTGCAAGTGGCAACTAGTCTAATTGCTTTATTAATTATTTCGATCTATTCGAGGTAAGTATAATATACTGATGGATTTAGTGGGCAAGTAAAACTTGTCTGACTGAAGAGGTTATAAGATAACAGAATGTTTAAATGGAGTAGACAAGATACTTAAGGGCTCCCCCCTTCAGGGGTTGACCTCAGCTTCAGTGTCATGGAATTGAGCCATGGAATCCCATGTGAATGCTTGGGGTTGTTGTCGAATTGAGGGGATCGCCACCGTGCCATACAGGTTATTCACGGACGCCGAAACATTGGTGCAACTAATGGCCCACGATAGTCCAGTAACCAGATTGTGGGTTCGGGGACATGGTACGGACTAGATCTTTGACCCAATCCGCCCGCATGTAGCGGCCTCTACTCGGTCTCATTGTAGTTCCTAAGTCATAATTATTGAATACAAGTAGCCTATCGATTTGACCTTGAAAGCGCACTAACCTAATATACTAAAAATAGTAGGTTACTATTAGTAGAACAAAATAGTGAGCTACCATCCTAAGTAACATTTGAATTATGTCAATGTTAACAAGGTGCCTAGAAACGGTCGTCCATGATTAATCTGACTTTAATGTGATAAGCAATTGAATTCCGTCTTTTAGCAATTAACAAGTGTGAAAAATATGTACAAATGAAACATGAAGACAAAGGTTAGTAAAGCATAATATACATGTGTATCCTTCTCACCTTGTCTCTGCAAATAAACAAATCGTTAAAGTAAAACTAAGGAAACGCCTTTGATCGAATTGCTAATCAAGACAAATAACATGTTAGTATTGACAATAACGATATGCATAATAATAAATTGTGACAGAATGATGAAATAATAATAAGTGTTAACGAAAACGAATTTGAAAACGTGAATAACAATCCTACATATTTACATGAGATGATTCAAAGTCGGTTTCTACATTGGTAAATAAATTGAAACTCGTAATAATAATTATCAGAATTAAAGAGACAAAAGGATTTAAAAGAGTGAAAAATATGTCTTAGGTGAGTAATCTCAGAGTTATACCTTGATTTCTTTCGAATCGATTCGAAAAGGATGCGAAACTCGTATTTGAATGTGTATGTGTATGGGAAAAGAACTATGTGTGAGAGCTCGGTTGTATGCTCAAAGTGTTTGTGGTATGCTCGAGTATATTGGGTTGCGAAGGTTCTGAAGTCGAATGTGTTGGGTCGTGAAAGTTTCCAAAACTCGAGAGGCAAGGCGTATTTATGGCGCGAAGGCAAAGGAGCTATATACGCTATAGGGAGCTATATACGCTCATGGAGCGTATATACGCATGGGAGCGTATATAGCTATGGGGCGTATATACGTATGTGGTGAGCGTATACCTCATGGGAGCGTATATACGCTCCTTTGAGCTATATACGTTCAGTATTTTTGCCTTATTTCGAAGATTTTCTTATTCTGCAAGATTACGGATGAATCTAGACATCCCTCCTCCAAGAAATACGATTCTAGGGAGTTCTAGGGATTCCGGAACATTCCGTGTATTTTTTGGTATTTTCCGTATTTTCTCGTATCCCTACGTATTTTGATATTGTAAATATGCAAAATTCATAGAAAAGTCTGAAAATCAGAAAAATAATCTAAAAATTGGTGAACTCAGAAAAATAAGAAGAGCAATGAAAATGAAATTCATGAAAATCACCAGTGCAAGTGTTTAAAAAATCTTACAGTTAACAGAAAATTCCGAAAAATAGAAAATGATTAAAGAAAATTCTTTTGGCCTCTTGATTGACCTTTGCCTCATGATTTCGAGTGTGAATTCACAATTTTGAAATTTCTACGAGTTCAGCTGCGTCTTTTCGGAATCGAATCGATCACGAAACGTGGTAGTTTTCATCATCGATTACTCATTTGGGGAGACACATTTGGGTGTCTACAGAAGCCCCCACTTTGACTGAGTCTGGAGAGACGTAAGTCTCGTAAGACGAAAGTCAAAGTATCGATTCGGGAGAGAGCAACTCAAGACGTTCTGCGACCTTGGGTTACCCTTTTTGCCGATACCTGCAAAACAAGGTTTTTACCTGTAGCCGTGTCCATGCGTTGATGTGCTTGTATGTGTTTGGGTCCTCGAGCGATCATCTCCGTTCGGCTGACTGGGAGAAATGCAGCCTCCATGCTTTCCGGGAAATGAGCATTGACTTGAAAATGATAGCCTAACTCAGATTAAGGACTCCTTGATGACGACATAGGTCTGTTTTATGCCTAGAGAAATTGCATGCAATGTTGACCTGTAACTTGTGACCTTGAGATTGAGAAAGGGGCAAGAGTCATTGAATTAGAATTTGAATTTAATTCCCTTCGGTAAGCCTGAACTCTCGGAATTTGGAAGTCTTTGAATTTGAAAGGGTCTTTGAATTTGAATTTCCTTCGGTAAGCTGAACTTCGGAATTTGAAAGGTCTTTGAATTTGAAAGGGTCTTTGAATTTGAATGGCCTTTGAATTTGAAAGAGGTCTTTGATTTGAAAGGTCTTTGAATTGAAGGCTTTGAATTGAAGTCTTGAATTTGAATGGGCCTTTGAATTTGAAAGAGTCTTTGATTTTGAATGGGTCTTTGAATTTGAATGGGCCTTTGAAAGAGTCTTTGAATTTGAATGAGGTCTTTTAATTGAGTGTGAATTCACATATTTTGAAATTTCTACGAGTTCAGCTGCGTCTTTTCGGAATCGAATCGATCACGAAACGTGGTATGTTTCATCATCGATTACTTATTTAGGGAGACACATTTGGGTGTCTACACAAGGTGGTGCTGACTTTGATTATAACCTAGCTGGGCTTTTTTCGTAAGGCCTTGGATTAATGTGATCTTGCTGAAATTAATTTAATAGGGCATCCTTTTACATGGAACAATAACCAAAGTGGAGAGAATAATCTTCAAGAAAGACTAGACCGCTTTTTCRCCAATTACTCTTGGAAAGAGATGTATGGGGGTTCTTCCATTGCTCATTTACAAAAGAGGAGATCGGATCACCTTCCTCTACTACTTAATATAAGTAAGCAAGCTTGTGCTCAAAATGCTAGAAAAAAGAGGAAATTGTTTAGGTTGGAACAAATGTGGTTGAGAGATGATTGTTGTGCGAATGTGGTCACGCAAGCTTGGGAAGATGGTGCTGATTTTTCAACAAATATGGTTTGTACTGCTGGAAGATTGTCTAGTTGGAGTAAGGAATATTTGGTGACTTTCACAAGGACTTACGTGCTTGTGATCAACAAATGAAACAGTTGATGGATCAACCTCAAACAGAGGAAATCATCACCCAAATGAAAGCAGTGGACATGAGAATGACGAATTGGAGGTAAGGGAGGAACTTTATTGGAGGCAAAGGAGTCGACAAGATTGGCTTGCACATGGGGATAAAAATACTAGTTTCTTTCATAACAAAGCGAAGCAAATAACTCAAAGAAACAACATTTTGTGTATTAAAGATTCTACAGGGAACTTTTTTGATGATGAAGCTGATATTATGGAGGTCTTTATCGAGCACTTTGGGGAACTCTTTTTGAGCTCAGGGGAGGTGGATATGGAGCCTGTTTTACGTACGATTAAGCCTTTAATCTCTGCTGATATGTGTCAATAGCTCTTAAAGCCGTACACGGAGGAGGAAGTCTCTTTGGCACTCACCCAAATGCATCCTACCAAAGCTCCTGGACTTGATGGTATGTGTGTTCTTTTTTACCAAAACTTTTGGTCTAAAATTGGTTCAGATGTGTGTACAAAAGTGATAGCTATTTTGAATAATGGTGATGATATTGGCCCTGTTAATCAAACTTATATTGCTTTAATTCCAAAGAAAAAAATCTRTGAGTCTCCTGTTGATTACAGGCCAATTAGTTTGTGTAATGTGATTTATAAGCTAGTTTCTAAGGTGATAGCGAATCGTTTGAAGTTGRTTTTGCCTGTGGTTGTTGATGAATTTCAAAGCGATTTTGTTCCTAGGCGGTTAATTACTGATAATATTCTTATTGCGTATGAATGTTTTCACTATCTGAGGAAAAAGAAAAAAGGCAAGACAGGTTTTCTAGGCTTAAAGCTGGATATGAGTAAGGCCTATGATAGAGTGGAGTGGTGCTTTCTGCAAGGCATGATGGAGAAATTGGGTTTTCCAGGAACTTTTATTGATAATATCATGAAATGTGGTAGCTCGACGACTTTCTCTATTTTGGTTAATGGGCAGCCTACTCGATATTTCAAGCCGACTAGAGGTCTAAGACAAGGTGATCCGCTTTCACCGTTCTTGTTCATTCATTGTGCAGAAGGTCTTTCATCCTTGCTACGAGAAGCGGAGGCAAAAAGGGAGATACATGGACTGAAAATTGGTAAACAAGTCACTCCTATTTCCCATCTATTTTTTGCTGACGATAGCCTATGATTTGTTCGAGCCACATAGAAGGAGGAGGATAATGTTTTGGAGATCCTCTCAATTTATGAGGCTGCTTTGGGACAATTTGAATATGGAAAAAGCAGAGGTATCGTTTAGCCGAAATTTGGAGCAACAAYAGAAAGACATCCTTCAAATGAAGCTATCTTTTAAGGCCGTCGATCACCATGAAAAATATTTAGGTCTTCCAACTTATGTTGGGAGGTCTAAGAAGACCATTTTCCAATCAATTTAAGAACGTGTTCTGAAGAAACTCAAAGGTTGGAAGGAAGGTTTCCTATCACAAGCGGGGAGAGAAATTTTGATTAAAGCTGTAGCCCAAGCAATTCCCACTTATGCGATGCAGTGCTTTTCACTTCCACAATCTATTCTAGATGAGATTGAACAATTGTGTCGTAATTTCTTTTGGGGATAGAGAGGGGAGGAGAAGAAGATTAACTGGATTGGGTGGGAAAAAACCCTTGCCTCCAAGAAAGAAGGAGGATTGGAGTTCAGAAATTTACGAGCTTTTAATAATGCGATGTTGGCAAAACAGGCATGGAGATTGTTGACAAGGCCTAACTCACTACTGACACGAGTGTTAAAAGGCAAATATTTTCCTAAATACAACTTCTTAGACGCTATTGTAAGCCTTATTGCAAGTTTCACATGGAAATTTATATGTTCGGTCAGATGGCTTGTCAAGAAAGGTGCTCGAAAATTAATCGGTGATGGCACAACCACGGAGATTTGGGCGGACCCATGGGTAGCCAAGCTACCAAATTTTCGAATTATTTTTCCAAACAATTCAGCAGGCGAGGGAATTAATTTGGTGAGTGATTTAATTGTGGATGGACATTGGAATGCTTCCTACATGGAAATGCTATTTTCTGCATGGGAATGTGAAGCTATCTTACAGGGTTTAGTTCCTAAATTTAGTAGAGGTGATGAATGGACTTGGGAAGCGTCAAAGAGAGGTGATTTCACTGTACGAAGCGCCTACTATATTGCTCTTCGTTAAAGAAGTATTCATGCAGCAAGTACCTCTATTGATAAGCAACATGTATTGTGGAAGAAACTTTGGCACTCTAGTTTACCTCCCAAGATTCGGATTTTTGGTTGGAAGGTATTGCATGGGGCTCTTCCAATTCGCACACAACTCGCGAGAAGGGGTATGGAGATCGATATTTGTTGTCCACAATGTGGTGAGGAGCCTGAAATCTTGGAGCATGCTTTATTCTTATGTGCAGATGCATACTTAATGTGACAAACCTTAGTCCTCAGATTAGAGGTTAATGAGCTTCGAAAGTTACGTTTGTGGGATTGGCTTGTGTGGCTTGCTGCAAAGTTTGCATCTGGGGATTGATGGCCATACTTTTGGAGCTTGCTTTGGCAATTTTAGCTTTGGAGAAACCAATGGTGTTTTGTCGAGGAGTGTACAGGTGCATGGGTCTGTGTGGCAAAGCCCACCCATGTGGTTGTTACAAGGCCAACTCCGATGCAGCTGTGTTTCATGATACGGGAATTGGCCTTGGTGGGATTGTGCGTAATGCTGTTGGGGATGTGATGCTAGCTACAACTCAATTTGTGGGTGGGCGGTATGATGTGGAAGTTGCAGAGGCTATGGCATTAAGACTCTTGGTGCGTTTGACGTGGGAATCAGGACTTAGATGCCTGATCTTGAAGGTTGATAATTTGAGTTTATTTTATGCTTTGTCGAAGAATAAATGTGATTCCTCTTTGTTTGGAAGCGTAGTCAGGGACATTAGAGAATATATTAGAATGTGTAGCTCTGTCTCGTTCTCTTTTGTCAACATAGAGGGAAACAAGGTTGCACATAATTTAGCTAAGTTGAGTAGAAATTGTATTTCTTTACGCATTTGGATGGAGGAGGCACCTCCTGAAGTGCAAGCGTTTGTAATAGCGGACATTACTTAATAAATTCTCTTATCTTCTCGTAAAAAAAAAAACACTATGTGTCTGCTAATTGAACCATACACAACTGAGCTGCATTACTGCAAAGCTTATCAAAAGGTGCTCCCTCCATCACCTTAAGCTTTTGAGGAGAAACGCCTTTAAGGACAAATTCATCACCAGTCAACTGAAACTTCATCACCAATTTTCTGAAATCCCACATAATTTGGCCCAAGGTACTGAGCCACTACACCCCTAACACCATGTCACAGCCTCCTTAAGAAATCAACATAACTTCAGCCATGAATTGATGCTTATTCATTACCCAACATAAATCCTTGCATTTTGATTCACAGGTAATCTGATTCCCATCTGCCACAACAACAGCCGGTGATTTGATTTCCTCAACATCACACCCAAGCTTACTAGCCAACCCCACATCCAAGAAATTATGTRTACTTCTTGAATCTATGAATTTATGTAAGGGTTTGTCACCCACATACCCAAGAACCCTCATAGTCCAAAACCCTTGGCAACCAGACAGAGCATTTACTGAAATGCATGGTTCACTTGGGACAACTGAGATCTCATCCTCCACTTCGATTGCCTCTTCAATCTCATCCTCGAAACTACCAACAATCTCAACAGTGAACATCTGAAGCTGCTTGAATGAACACTTATGGTTTTTGTCAAATATTTGGTCATAGTAGTAACAAAGGCCTAGGGCTTTTTTTTGTGCTCTCACATCAGCAGGTATGTATTTATATGGTCTTTGAAAATTTGGCTTTGTGTTTGGAATGGGTTTTTTTTGGTGGAGTAGGTAGAAGTGGTGGTTATTGTGAGTTACATACAAAGTTGGACAAATATTGGGTTCTTGAAAATGATTGTGCAGAAGGAGATGGTTTGGTGAAAGATTTGGGGTTTGAGGCCTGCAATTTTTCTTCTTGCAATCTAGCAAACTTGAATGCATCAGAAATGGTTGTAGGATTAAAAGCTCTCACAAAGGGTTTGATTGCTAGGCCACTGATAAAACTGTCCACTACATATTCATCAGGCAATATATGTCCATTTTACATAATCAAAGACCTCAAATTCTCAAATTCATCTATATAGTTTTGCAAAGAATCTACTTGCACAAGCTTATTAAAAGACTGAATAGCATACACACCCTTATCATCTTTAAATCTAGCAATAAGATCAATAATGAAGTCATCCCATTCAATATTCCTTCTAATTGCAAGATAGCTAGTGACCCAAGTCTCTACCCTATCATTCATGTATAGTGAAGCAAAACTCACCCTATTTTCTCAATCAAGCAACATTACACAAAGCAAAGTACCTACTGCATTTCTTGATCCAATTCCTAGGATTCCTACCATCAAAGCTAGGAAATTGCAATTTAGGAACCATACCTTGAGGCTAACATGGTAAAAGTGCATGGTAGGTTAGCATGGTAAAAGTGCGTGTTATAAATAGCCTTAATAACAGGCTACAGCTGGAAAGTTAGCCCATTGAGGGCCAAGCCGCTAAACTATTAGGACAAGAAGGTAACATACATGATTTTGGTGAGAAATAATATTTGGAATTCGACTAAAATAAATTATTTTAAGTTGCTTTAAGATAAAGCTAAAAAATTTTATTTTGGCAACTTATTCATTACAACCATGTATGCTATCCTTGAACTCAATAGTCAGTTGGTGTTGTTTGAGCATCCCGATCAAGTGGTGTTGTTGCACCTTGACCCAATTGATGGCTGTTGACGACAATTTTTGCTTAATTGATAGATTGATTAACGTATGAGCTTTATCAAGAGCAATAAGTTGTCGATTCATTGTTTTACATGACAATGTTTCTTTTTTGCGGATGTATGAGACCATTGCGGGCCCGTACATAGCCTACTAGTGATTAATACTACTGTTTTTTTTTTGCGTGCATTGAACTAAAAAGTAAACTGATGGGTTTGGGCAGGTGTGTAATTTATGTTCTTTTGTCAACATCTACGTTTGATTTATCTCGGATTGATTGTGATGTAAAAAGTAGCTTCATCTTCGTTATGTTGGTCATCACTCGCTCTGCAGAAACCGGGATTTTCAAGGCTTCATGAATATCGTTGCTGGCGCTCAACAACAAGAGATTTATTCAGGCAAATTTGAATGCGGCTAACGCAACCGACTTGGCGAATGTTTCACAATAAGGATCAAATGAACTGGTTAGGGTTACGTTTGGACTCTATGGAAGCTTGCTCCTGTGCTCTCCAGCGCTATGTATAGTCTCTGGGAGCTAGAAGTATTATAAACCAGGTCATCTTTTCTATCTTTAGCTAATATCAATATGTTGTTGATTATCTACTTTTTTGTAAGTTTTATCTTAAATGATTAGGATGTGCGTAGTATTGCGGAGTTAAACTGATATTTCATTGTGTGCTTCAGAGAATGGTTGGTTTTGTCACTATTTATTGCTGTCCCTCAACTCAGTGCTTTCTGGACGCTATGTATACGTGCTTTGTGGAAAATAGCACTGTTTGTTGAGAGGATTAAAGAGCTTTTTTACAGCATTCGATCTAAGCTGCAGTGGACACTTGAGGATCCGCATTTCCTCATGCCAAAATTGGCCAACCAGAGAATTATCGGCACAACTTGAGTCAAGGATTATACAGTTTATGTCCTAGTACTTAACTAAGTTTGGATACCTCTGTATCTTAACTTTGTATTCCAGACTCTCTGCAATTTTTGCTATCAAGTTCCATTAAACATATTGCAGCTTACCAACATATTCTTTTAGAGATTTTATCACTTGAAGGCTGTCAACTGGTCTGTTGTTTATAATTGGTGCTAAGTAATCTATATTATTTTGAAATTGTGTTGATAATACGATCCCTATTGCTTGCTGTTTTTGTTGATGGACGCCCTAGCTTTTTTTTGTGAAATTACCCACCATAGACGTGTTAAACATTTTAAAAATCACCTCACAGTGATTTTTTCCCTTTTAATTTTTAATGGAATAGAAAGAGGTAACTTCCGTTAAATATAACGAAAGTGTGAACTTTCTTAAACTACGATAATCTATCGATTTTTCGCTCTCAAATTTTAACGGGAAACTCAACACTGGACTTCGTTAAAATACAATGGAATTGTGATTTGGGGGTGATTTTAAAAAGACCGACAAGTTGGGGGGTAATTTTATTTTTAAGAAAGTTATGGGGGTAAACAACAAAAACCTACAAAGCTATGGGGTAATTCACAAAATTTCCTATTGTTTTAGCCATGTAAAAACTCAAATGAAGGTTGTGTCTTTCATTKKATTAAGGTTTTATGATAATACTAAAATATCAACTTTAGGATAGWGGTAGGTTATTGAGTTATTCTRGAAGAATTGAAGTTGAGGGACATTGACCATATGAATCACARMAGGTTGCTCGACCTACTCRTGCCATTTCTTCTCTGATCTCGAGTGTAATCTTTTCTTACAGGTCAGATATAGGCCCAASACTCCTCTTGTACTAAAGGGAATTTCATTAAACATTAGAGGAGGAGAAAAAATAGGCATTGTTGGACGAACGGGTAGTGGAAAATCAACTCTTATACAAGTCTTTTTTACGCTTGTTGAGCCCTCAACCGAGAAAATTATCATCGATGATATCGACATTTCAATGCTAGGACTCCATGATCTTAGATCTCGATTTGGAATCATTCCKCAGGATCCTGAYTTTTTTGAAGGGACCGTAAGGAGCAACATTGACCCTATTGGCCAATACACAGAGGAAGAAATTTGGAAGGTAAAAAATTMGTTATATCAAAGTTACAAAAGAGATGGTTGATAGAATCATACCAACTAACTTTTGTTATCATATTTCATAGAGCCTTGAACGTTGCCAGCTTAAGGATGTAGTGGCTTCTAAATTCAAAAAACTTGAAGCTCCAGGTTCAACCATTACTATATCATCTTAATTGTTATATGAAAATCCCTTAMTATGTCAATTTGGAGCATATTGAAGATTCGAAGTTAACTTATTTCAGTTTTTTTGGCTCGATGTCATAGTTTCTGATGATGGAGAGAACTGGATCGGAGTGTAGGACAAAGACAACTTCTCTGCCTAGGTAGGGTGATGCTAAAGAAGAGTCGACTTTTGTTCATGGATGAGGCAAATGCTTCTGTAGATTGTCAAATAGATGTTGTGATTCAAAAGATAATTAGAGAACACTTTGCAGCTTGTACAATTATCAGCATTGCTCATAGGATACCTACAGTCATGGACTGTGATAGAGTTCTAGTTGCAGATGCAGGTAACAACTGCTCGGGCCTCTGGACTATTTAGTAATGTGTATTATTTTATATGTTAATTATTCAATTATTGCTATTATTAGGAAAAGCAAGGGAATTCGATTCACCTGCAAGGTTGCTCGAGAGGCCATCACTTTTTGGAGCATTAGTACAAGAATATGCAAACCGCTCTTCTGGTATATAGACTAGATTCATTAGAACTTACAATTTCGCACTTCCATGCTCTAAATAATGGATGCTCAAATATTTTTACATTTTGCACTATTTTAGCTTTTCTTTGATGYTTTGGAACTTGGACATCGAGTGATTACTAGACTGTTGTGCAACTAGTAATGATGCTCGTATGACTCGGCCGATTTGTAATGGTGTTTTTTTTTGTGTTGGACAAGGTGAATATCATCTTATAATCTAGATATTATCAATAGTTTATTGTTGCAGCCCAATTAGGCTGGGTTAGACTAGGGCTGTCAATTTATTTGCTTATGAAGCTAATTGTTGAACAAATAACGCACATATATACTGAATAACTAAACTGAAAATGAACCATAATGAATCGAGTCAAACTGAAACTGAATTAACTGCATTAATAAGACTAAAATTGAATTGGTAAACTGAATGAAACAATTGAAACTGAATTAACTGCTTCTGAAAAGTGAATTTACAACTGCTAATACGAAAAAACTAAAACTGAAGTTAATAACTGAACGGAGATTAACTACAAACTGAAATCAACTGAACTTAAAATAGGCTATATGAGATAACTGAAGCTTGTAATTAATTGAACTAAGATTATCTAAAACTTAATAATTTGACTTAGATTAATCTAAATTGAACTTAACTAAACTAAATTAAAATTAAACGGAAATCAGGTAAATTGCACGAAAAGAAACTTAAATCCAATAAATTGAAATAAATAAAATGAAATTAAAAATAATTGAAACATACTGATCTAAATTAAACTGAATAATTAAATAGTTTTTTTTAATGTTTGCAACCACAAGGACGGGATAAGAATTGATCCCAAGATCTTTTTGGAACTGGAAGGGAAACTCTAACCACTTAGATATTCCTTACTCTTAATTACATAAATTGAAAATTATGAGACAAAATAATCGAAACAGTCAAAAGAAGTTTTTAGTATTGTAATTATGTGGTTAGTAGCTTGATTTTTAAGGGAATACATGCATAACAATGAACATGATTAATTCAGACTTTGTTGTCTAATGTTATGTAGAATTAATGGGTGATATGATACAATACATTATTGTGAGCTACTCGAGATTGGCTGTCGGTCAAAGCTCAACCAATCGAGTCTCGGCTCAAAGTCAAGATCGACTAAGATGCTAACAGTGTCGAGTGAGGATAATGAACTCGACAAGCGCTGGAGACTCAATATTATTTTTATATACTAAGCTATAAAGCTAAGTAATACTAAAGTGTATAAGAATTTGTACCAAACTTGAAAACTTATGATGAGGTGCGGTAAAATTTGAGTTATATGTATGAGAACACTAATGTATTGGAAGTTTCACATTCAGTATTTCCCAAATTGATGTTTTGGAAAAATAAATTCGGGTATGAAATGTTATAAAGTACCACAAGATTTTTTTAATGGTTCAGAAATGTACAAGCTAACATTCCCACATTGAAGTTTTGGAAAAAAAATTGTTGTTAAGAAATGTTGTAAAACCTACACAAGAAAAGAATGTGTATTAGAGAATTCCACAATCCCATTCCTTATTGAAGAAAGTGAGGGCGGGGGAAATATGTGGTAGAGAATGTTATTAATATCTTTAAAATTTAATTTAATCCATTAGATTAGCATACACTGAACAAAATTTAAAATATGGGTGAATAAAATTAACATTGATTTAACTTTACAATTTACAAAGCCACAAGGTTTTTGAGTGTATAACTTTTGGAATTATTAACACTCTATAAAACTTTTCTACGAACTTTTCAATGTGGGATGAGTTTCGAAGGTATCACCACAACTTTACTACTTTTATACATTCATACCAATCTTTTTCTAAATCTTCAATATTGAGACATATGACATGGGACTTTCCAACCCATTAGTGTTCATTCATAACTCTCCTTAGCTTAGTCAAAGATTTTCACAAACTTCCAATGTGGACAAGTTGAAAGTTCACCTGAAGTTCTTACCAGTTGTTCTCTTTTGCCTTCAGTGCACTGTTGGCTTGCTCCTTCCTTGTATTTCTACAAATACCATCGAATAAAATCTAAATATCTTTAAACTGTGGGCTATATTTGCTAAATCTTTTCTATTATAAAAAAATTTAAGTCATTTTTATAATATTTCTACCCACAGTACCATATCTAAAATTTCAATCCCTATAGGAATGTGATTTATTAACTTAATTAGAAGAATCTTGTGGTTGTTCTTTAAATAAAAAACACTTAACCACATTCTTTTCGCATAGAATTCTCAATATAGGAATAGTGGGTCTATATTATTACTCTAACAGGTTAAAACATGTGCTTGTATAACATTTCATACCCAAATTTTTTTCCCCAAAATTTCAATGCGGAACATGTGAGTGTAACATTTTTCAAACCCCGATTAGTGTTCTTTTATATATACTCACATTTAATCCCACCCATTATACTTTTTCAATATCGGTACAAATTTGTCTTACAATTGTCATTACAACTAGTTATTCTTTGAGTCTAGTATTTACTTAATTAACATCTATTTCAATAATTAGTAATCGGTATTAGACTCAATAATTAATATACATTTGTCTATACCGATCATATGAACATTATCACTTTCATTGGATATCGAATTGGTTGAATATATAGATTTTAAATCGTGATTTTTAAGTCGATATTACTTTATAAGATATATAGTACATCATTTGAAAAAGCGAACATATTGAAATTAAATACATTAATCGTAAGCAAACATTAAATTTTCATAATTTATATCTAAAAGCTAAATGTAACCCATTTTTTACTTAATTCAAAGATTTTGGATGGGAAAGCTTTGGGTCTGAAACAATACTAGGTATAACGATCCCAAAAATTGGAAATTGAACCAGATACTATTTTTTGTTTAGGGCCTCGAAATTATACTAAATCTAAACTAAAATGTTTCAAACAAACTGAAATAATTGAATCAACGAACATAATCAACCATAACCAGGATTGTACTAAACTGAATTCCTGATTTTAACTGAATTGAAGGTGGAGCGACTATTCATCCAAAACTGAAGTGAACTGAACTGGATGTTTTGTTAAACTGAATTGAACTTGACTGTTATTCACCAAATTGAACTCGTGGATCTGAATTGTCTTTCATTTGAACTGAATTGAAACTGAACTTAATTATACTGGATTGTTTAGGTCCGACCATAACTGAACTGAACTAATCTAAACTTCGGTTAAACTGAATTGAACTGAACTGTTAGCAGCCAAAATTGAACTGAACTGCATTGTACGTAAACTAAATTGAACTGAACTRTGTTGAATCGAACTTTTAGGGTCTAACCATAACTAAACTGTTGAACTCAATTGACAACCCTAGCCTATACCCATTTTTTGTTAAAGTGAAGTTACAAAACTCAACGTCTATATTGTACAACCCTCTCCCATATTGCTATATACAGCCCTCCCTCACGTCATAATATAGTAAGTAGCAAAATTAAAGGATTTTTTTTTAAAAAAACAAAGTTAAAAATAAATAACAAAAAAAACCAAAACATTGCGTGAAAGATTAGTGGGGGTTGTATATTGTTAGGTAGGGGGATTGTATAGATTAATTTGCCTACAAAACTACACTTAATGAAAACCAATGGACCTTGCGCATAGAGATGGCGATGGGTCCAGGACCCTACAAACCCTACCCTAATTTAAGGATATGAGTCTTAAAGTTTTTGGACCGTATGGGTATGGGTACGGCATGGATATTGTATTTATCGGGTAAGGGTAGGTTAAGAGTTTGATTTTCTTTTACCAAGATATTGGACCTATCATAGATAGATAAATAGTGCWGTTAATGCCTACAATGTAACTAAAATACGTCTGAAAGCTCTATACAATGTTTCATCAACCACCCCCCAGAAGAGTRGAGTAGGATATCAACTACTTCCTGGTTTCTTTCTTTTACTGGGGGATGGTGCGCTCATGTGGATACAACTTAAGTACAAAGACTTTTTTAAGAATTGCGTCTGATGTTGGTGTATATGGCACAAAGCTAGTCGTTGCACCAGCGCTCTTGATGAGGTATGTAACAGAATCGAGGCTGGTATGATTTCCTTTATTATATGGGGATATAATATCCTTGATACTTGTTGAACCCCAGTTTTGATGAATTAATAACAAACAAAAAGCAAACTCATGTGTTTATGAATGATGTGTGTGTTAGATGTGATTTACAGGAAATAAGTTTTAAAAGTCTCAATGGAGTAAGGATCATCCAAGAGTGGAAAGGGAGCTGTTATGACTTTGAAGACTGAAGAGTTCAAGGAAGAAACTCAAGTGCAAGGAACTCGAGTCCCTTGGAGAATCAAGACTCGAGATCTACTGGTGATTCTATATTAGAAGCATCAGGGTATAATAAGTTTAGAAATTTATATTTTAGGCCTRTTGTAAGTTTGGCATTAATGTGTGGAAGCTTGGCTCCATAAAATATGAGATATAAAATCGGATTTAATAAATGGATTTTATTAAAAGATATAAATTAAGGATAGTATTAAAAAGATACCTTTAATTAATAAATAAATCCTAGGTAGTTGATTTTCGAATAAAAATCTTTTAAATCCTTCTAGTTTTATCTTGTTAGAATTAATTTATCAAAATACCAATTTTATCTTATTATATTTTATAATAGTGGTTTTCGGCAAAAAGAGTTTTGATGAAAAAATCTCAAACTGATTTGAGAAACTTAAGGAAACAAAGTCGAGTGAATGGCTGGTATGTGTGACTTGATCTTCAAGGCAAAAGTGGTTAAGAAAATTAAGGAACAAAATGGCTATACTTGCAACTGACTAATAGAACGTGGGTAAATGGACGTGCATGCCAAGTTCCACTAAGGCATGATTTCCTACTTAGTAAGAAGTGATGTGTAGTGGACTTACTGCTTCCATTCCACGCATAACATTCACTTATAAATACAAAGAAGCAAACCAGTTTAACACACACAAGAGCATACAAAGTAATTGAGTCATTCCAACACACAAGTGCCAAACAGTTTTTAGTTTACAATCGAGTTGTAATTTCTTCAAGTAGAGTTGTTACTTGAAGAGGGCTTTGGGTTGAGAGTTAATCCAGAGACGCTTGTAAGAGAGTTAAGCTTACAAGAGTGTGAGTGCTCAATCAAAAGAGGGGTTGATTGAGAGGCTTTCAAGTTCGAAAGGAATTTGAAAGAGGTCTTAGATTGTATTAGGTGTTGTATCCGAATAATATAAGAAGAAATCCTGTGTGGTATATAACAGGTCACAGTTTATCTCTTGACAAGTTGTCAAGGAGATTTTCTATGTTTGTGAAACTCGCATCTCGTGTTCCTTTACTTATAGTTTTTAAATTCCGCAAAGTTTCTTTAAGTACAATTCTCACCCCCCCTGTAACATTCAGTACATCCAACAATTGGTATCAGAGCTAAGCCCTTTCGCATGTTAAAATCTAGGAATCGCTATCGCAGGTAATTGTTGCAACTCAGAAAACTCATGAGCACAACCACGAGAAAGCTCGAAGAAGATTGTGTATCCAACGTGCCGCCTATTGTTCAATGGGAATTTCTACATCATACTGGAAGAATAGGCAATGGAAATTTATCAGAAGCCGAAATATCGGTATGGATACTTATTGAAAGCCGTGTGAAGTTTGTTGCTCACCAAAACTAATTGCTGAAAAGGAGCGGTAATCCCCTAAACCCCATCTCTAATATGTGACAAAGACGACTATGATAAGATGGAAATAATGCACCTTGCTGTCCAACATCTTTCAATGTGGTCCCTTGCGACCCACATGCAACATACTCGTGTCATGGGGATGCAAGAACACAAGAGAGATTTTGGATGTACTTCAAAATCACTCAGAATGGTATACATGCAGGTGTATGTGATCCAAATCGATCTCTTGATCGTCAAACTATGAGAGGTTTGACACATGATACCCAAAGAAACTTATTCAGAAATGCTTACATCGCTTTACATATATTATTTTTTGAATCAGTTTCTCTTGGAAAGCAAATTCTAGTGCCATGACAGGTGAGGAATTCTTTCGAGTCTTACTCAAGATGAGGAGATGGAGAGCTAAGGTCACAGCCTTGCAAAGAAACTAAGGATTTCACTAAATTTTAATATCGAGCAACTGCAGGTCTCTTATGGCCAGATGCACTTAAATCACCGCAGTGCTAGAAACCAACAGGCCAGGAACTTTAGCCCTCAAAGGATGATGAACAGAAACCTGAAGTTGAGATGAGAGGCTGCCATGCTGGTAGACCTTTAAGCGTATCTTAGACCTCCAACATCAAGAGTTTGTTTCAAGAAGCAGGACCTCAAGAATGAGCATCCATCCAATCGATTGTGTGCTCCTATCACTGGATCGAAAGAATCCCATACTATCGCTGAACAAGAAAAGGAAAGACGAATGAGATAGGAAAGGGAAACAAAAACTCCTTAACAGACTGATATGGGGAAAGCCATGAGCTGCATGGGGAGCCTCTAAGACTGAGAGATGATGAAGATTAGAATGAAAAGTGAAATAGGTCAATCTTTTCTCATGGCAAAAGCTGAAGAACTCAATCTAGTGAGGTATATCCTAATCCCCAGAACTTAATGAATTTTCTCTAAATCAGTTAGTTGATTAATTTTGGCTTATGATGAAGTTGGAGAGTAGCACTAAAAGTTAACTAAAAATGAAAAAGCTTTAGGAAGAAGGAGAAAGGAGTGGTGAAGTGAGAAGGAAAAAAGAAGAGAGTTAGATAAGAGGAGAGGGCATGAGTGAAGAGAAAGGGAGGAAGGAAGGAAGAAAG
>SNQN01002953.1:19842-37980 GCA_008642245.1 Bassia scoparia
TCTAACTTCTTAGGTCCTTCAGCACCAGGTCATCAATATATCTTAATCATTAATGTAAGGAACGCAAAATTATACACTCCAGTCTTGATGACCAAAGACCCTCAAATTTCAAGTTGAGTATTATAATTGAAATATCCTGTCAAAGAGATTTTCTTTGAAAAGTATCCCGTGCAACTTTCGTGAATTTATTGAGATTTGCTAGTAGACCTATGATTAAATGCAGTTCAGTCCATGAATGCAATCCAAGGGGTAGGATCTCTTTACGCCTTAGAAGGTGTAGTTTAATACATTAATCTTCTCTTAAGTATTAATGAAAATGGTATATGACAGAGCTTATATCTAGTGCTTACATTTTTCTACATGATATATATGAATTATCTCTCCTCAGTTCTATAAACTAATTAGATTTTTTTAAGACGACAATGCATGCATTCATTACAAAAAGATGTTCTGTAATACGGGCCCGTCCCCCCGTGATTTCGGGGTACTGTTCCAATCCTAAAACTGGGACCTTACACATAGATAATTTTGGTAAATATTTAATACGGTCAGTACCCATATATTACTTTTAATTAAAAAAGATTAAACTACAAGAACATATACAATTAAGTACACTTCATTAAAGCATCAAAAATACAAGTTTAATCTAATATAAACCTTCCATAGTTATTTAAATAGATTTTGAGTAAGAATAAGAAAGTTTAATGAGAAATTTGTACGTATATGAATGACATATGGACATACAAAAAAAAAATGAAGGAAATTATGACATTAGATTGGAATATGAACCAAGGACTGAAAGAGTAAGGCTTTGTAGGAGTACTTGGACTTAAGCGTGATTTTCGGAGAATGAGAATGAATTTGCCCGTTTTACGTTTGCTGGAGCTATGACTTTTGACTTTTGTTTATTTTCTTCTCTGTATTTAATTAGGTGGGCTGCCCTCAATTGGGGACCCATAAGAATTGGGCCCTGCTGCTACTGGTCACTTTGCACAGGAAAAGGGCCCTCGACTGTTTTGTATCCGAGTTTGTTACATATTATGAGTTTTCTTTGTGATTGAATCTCAAATAAAAAATGATTATAAACTTTGATAGACTGCATATTTGCATTGTTATGAAATCTAAGTTTTTTATAATAAACAATATTACAATTAGTCTTTAGTTGATTTTTATTAGATTTTAAATTTCACCATCCGTCCAAAGTAATAAAAATAACACTTGTGAACAATTATAGATATTTGATTTAATTGATTAGTTCGGAATTTATGTTTATTGTATTGGTTTGATTTGAATGATTATTAACGAAACAATTAATAGACGGTGCAGTCATAATTTGTCTAAATTAGGTGGTCTAATTTAATTCTTTGCTAATTGATGATAAGCTACGACTTTCCCTTTTTTGATTTGTTATTATTACATCGATCCAATTTAGTATACTCTCTCAATATCCTCTGAATTACTCTTGAATACTGTTTGACAAGCTTATGTTAGAAATTAAATTGTGTGTTGTGTGATTTTTTCTAAGTTTAAAGGACATACTTTGATTTTCAAGGAGGCCCTTGCTTCCCCCATTCACCTATTATATAGAGATTAAATCTGCATAATAAATCCTAAAAATCTAAACGTTGAATATCTTGAGCATCTGGTTCACACTTCGCATCCACTCTCATTTCATATTTGTCATCAGTCCAATTATGGACGTACTCTTTCACAAGTCATGGATGTCACGAGAATAGAAGCTATCTGTCACAAATGCATAGCCGAATTCTTAATAGATCACGTTATGCTGACCTAATTATGTCGTCTTTACTCTGTATATGCAACTTTGCAATTTATTGACTGTGCACATGATGAATAATGATGAAACAACATGACATATCCCTATTTTTTTACACCTTTTTACAAGTTAAGGGCTTAAAGCCGACGAGTGTAACTCTACACATAATTTTATTTCAGAAACTGTTACAGGGAGGGGCAAATCCCAAACACTATTGTTTGGGCAGAGTTGACCCCCGGGCTATGCCCGGAAGTCCGGAGGGTAGTGTCAATGATGAACAAATTACATGTAATGTTCTAAGGATAAAGATACTTCAAGTTCAAACAAAAAATGACATACTTAAGTACCAGTTCCCAGACATTGATAGACGACTTACATATGATACTTCCTAATTTGAGTTCCAATCTAATGTGAATCTCAACCAAAGACATGTTAATGACCGAGGCCAGGTGACCAATTTTGTGACGTGTAGAGTGACACAATTATAACTCCTCCATAACAGTTTCATGCAACATTGTTATAAAATGGCCATAAACATCATAAATAGCAAACATTACTTTATTTTATTTCAGAACCCATGTGCAAACAATTCAAACAATCAATAAAATTATTTTTTCTCAACCGATTCTAAGCGCAACCCCCATGTTGCAATCTGAAGTCCTTAGGGAACGATCCACTCACACAGTCCTCGGTCCAAGCCGCAAGCCATTACTTGCAGATCGAACGATCTTATTTAAACAATTGTATGGCTATGTTACTTTCATGGTTCGGAATCGTATAATTCTGACACGTAATATCATTCCTCGTGATTTTTTGCCACCCTCACCCTCACTTCACCAAAGTCTCACTATCATTAGCAACAATCCAGTGAATTACAGCTTTATTTCCTACAACCCACACCATACAACAAATTCATACTTTCACAAATATTCATACATATTAGCCACCATTCCAACTTTTGAGTCTGATTATTTTGTAACTTAATCTTTGATAATGGCGAGCTGAACCCACAAAGCGTACAGTAGTATTTCTTCCCACTCTATGGCAGCTGGTCATATAGATTCCAGTCTCGACATGGCTAAGCTATTGCATCACACCATGTCAAAACACTATAACATCCCACACATATTAATGCACCAATCTCTTACCAACCCTTCACTTACAGAATGCGGTCCTCGCCGACTCGGACCAATCGCAAATCATCCCCTTCCCCACAAGGAGGCCGGCCTCCCAGGAGGGGATTCGAAAATTCTGACAAAATTCACATCCCGACGAAATGGGGTCTAACAATTTTAAGCAACGGTTCGCTACAAGAATCACTTGAGAAGTCTTAGAGAGGCACAAGCCGACTTGTCTGTTGCCGACATGCTACTTCCTTTTTGCCGCTGATGCACGCGGCAATTCGACGTGCCATGTTTTAGTGTTCTCATGCGGTACTAATTGCTTTGCACTCTGTGTGGCGGATTGCATTGCTAAGTACGAGCCTCAAAATCAAGTTTCGTCGAATGCATGAGGAGTTTGTTGTCCCTCATCCTTCCTCATGAATAAGCTTACAAGGATCCAACATTCTGAATCTAAGGAAGGAAACGAGAAGTGAAGAAGCTAGTTGATGCATGCGCTAGATAATTATTGATTCGCAAACGTGCTGTATAGCAGCTGACGGTAAGATGTTACGGCTCTCTTATGACTTAGCGCCTGTGTATAGGGCATGAAGGGCACTTTAACTCTATGGCGAATTACTATGTTAAAGATCTACGGAAGGAGGGGCGTATGAAGGTATAAGGGTACCTCCAGTCCCCACTCACTATTGCTAAACCCGCGGAGACAAAGTGCATAGCTAATGTTTTTTCAAGGGGAGAACGCATTACTTGCTCATTGCATTGAGATGGGTGCGAACGTGGCTCGCATTCGAAGGGCGCTAGCCACTCGGTCAGTGTACGGTTTTGTTAATGCTAAGTCAAAACCTCCAGATTGGTGCCTATGACTGAGTCTTCGGCCTCGTGCCACTCCCAGCGACTCGCGATGGCTATAGAAGCTGCGGCACATCTTGTTATATGAAGGTCGGTGGATGCCTAAGCGACCCGGTGAACAAGTATTGAATAAGAGATCGGCAAGGAGGTTCGGGTTAACCCCAGTCAGGGCTTCCTGACAGCAACGGCGGAACATCGCGGACGAGCGTCCGCACCACAGCGCCGCGGGACCGACTATTACTCACGATATAGTCGCGGTATAGGGCATACCCACAGGCGTGTATATTTTTAGAACTCACAAGCAATAAGGTGCTATGGCGTGACTGCATCGTGGGCGGGACTCGCCCTAGATGCGAGATATAATCAATAGTGTTCCTATGGTATAGATTGCCGGTAATGCGCGAGGAATTTTACAAATGACAATATTGGTAGACTATAGTATATTTAAAGAAGAGTATTGCAGTTGGAGCACACTGCACCTACTCGGGCAGATCATGACGTGGATTCACCAAAGAACTATGCTGATTGGATATAAAACCAATGCTAATACGAACGAAAGAGTTCAATAGCGGTGGTGAAGACGCTTGGAGAATTGAGAGACTAGCGTAAAGAAAGCCTCACAGAGAATGGACATAGTACAAGGCTGCTTTAAGTTGAGTCGCCGTCCATCCCACATAATTAGACACATTGACTTCCTTACTTAACACTAGAAATTTAAGCTCTGAATTGAAGTATCATGAAACTCCAATTTTACACAAAGACCTAAACTAATACTATTTTTAATTTAAGTGTGAGTGTTTATTTCAATGTATGGTGACCTCACTTCTTAGTCACTCACTCGGCGCTAGTCGCTATGTAAGAGCAGGTCAAGAGGGCGATAAAGGCATTGAGACGTTAACCACCGCAACCACAACTGTGGGATGCTCCAACCGTGTTCCCAAACGGAGTCTTCATGTATTACAGAATCATATACTTCATTTCAGTCTCTCTCCTTTTTTATGGTTCATTTTCTCTTTCTCTTCAAAATATCAAGAAAGGTACAACAATAGCCAAAAACACCCACTATATTTCGAATGGGAAGCCCATCAATATGAATGTATATGTTAGGACTGATATTGGTTGATTCTCAGCCTACTCTCTAGCGACGTGATGTGCCTCCCGACTCTTGCGGCGACTAGCACGTTGGCGAATAGGATGTAATTCCTACTGCCCCATTACATTAGCCTCTTACTCTTTGCCACGTCGATACATGATTTATTTGGGTGTGTGTTTTTTTTCTGTGTCTGTTAAATTACCCTTGGTATTTATAATATTTGTTTCGTATCGTGGTGCCGGCTTATAAACCTCAACTTCTCCGTGGTGCCAAATCCTTGTTACTACGATTATTCACAGATAAATATATAACTGATCGGCAACGGTAGTGATTACATTTCTTTTGAAGGACGGAGTCACCACGCGGCTATGCACATAGTAGAGAACAACCAACAAGCGTTTTGGAAACAGATCAAGCGGTCCTATGATCAACATGGTAGCATTCGTACCCAATACCTCCGTATAACAGGCACAAGCAGCCTGCTCAATCCAATGTTCCCTCCTCCCTACGAGCAGTCATAGACAGATAAAATTCAACTTTCGAGGCAAACGACCAACTACCCCTCCACCTATTACGTTTCGAAGCGACAGCTGCCACTTGTATGCTGGTAAGCCGCACCATCCTCACAATATCCTCTCTTACGGAACTGAATTAACCAGGCCACGACAATGTAGCCACGCCCCTAACTAACATTCCAGTATCAGGACGACAACTGACAAATACATAACGTTGTATGGATATCTAGGCGTCGACACAAATGTTTTGCCTAGCTTGCCCATAGGACTTCTGTTTCTGTGCTCTCTAATAACGTCGGATACATTACCTTATCACTCGAAACCATCATTTTTTCCCCGAACTAACATTGTAACAGTTTATACTATTACTACATATTAATTAAAACCTACAACAACAATGTTAGTGAAATGCTACTTCCTGACACATATAGACACTACAAGTCTTCAGCGACAATAATAATTACAGGTATCTCACAAACTGTTATTTATAATCTTGTACATTAATTCCAAACACATATCTTATAATACGATACATTAACTTTCATACAAACCTATCTAACTATGGGAGCACGACCGCAAAAGGCTTCATGTAGCTTATTTCCCGCACTTTGGCAGCCGTCCACTTATGCATACCGCAAGCTATCTGACATCTGCCTTAGCCTTTTCGCTTCGCAGACACCGTAAAACCACATCACTCAACAACTCTCTGCACTCGCACCAAACTTTCACTAAACCGACTGCCACGAAAATCTACCAAGACCAACCGTCGCCCTCCCAATTCAAGATCCGTCGTCCGAATCACCCGTCTTCATACAAGGAGAACTTCGGCCTACCGGAGAGCGAAGTGAAAAACTTACGACCAATTCAGTCACCGATGAAGACACCAATACACGCTTATTAAAGCCACCACTCTAATGTTACAACGATCTCGCTTGAGAGTAAGTCCTTGAGAATGAACACTGCACAGCTAGACCCTGCTAGTTGCGGATCTTGTTCTTGCCTTTTGCCCACTGACGTCTGCTCAAACGCCACCAACTTAACAATACACCGCCCCTTAGCTATTTTCGATGACGCACTAGCATATAACAGGGCCCCAGATGATGGTTCCCCTACTCACATGTCCCAAGGTATCGAGACCCGTGCAGATCAAATATGATTTCGTCGCATTGCTACCTATGAGGAATTTGTATATCCCTCATCTTCCATATAGCAAAATAAAGCTCAGCATACGAGCTCGATGAGACTTCCGACTTTACCCCGAAGCCGGGGCAAGGAGGGAGAAGATTAGCTGGAGGGGTAACACGAGTCTGTCGGATTAGAACCGGATATTTCATTCTAGATATGCGTATCGAGCTGAGAGAAGAGCTTTGGGTCGGTATGACCTGAATACAGCTTTCTATGCGACAATGTGAGCCGCGAACATATATTACTTGATCTTATTCATGCAAAGGTTTGTTAGGTAGGAGGGCCACATGCGAGAAGGCCGAAAGAATTGTAGGATCTCGGCTGTCTCTATGTAACCGCGACTATGATGAATGGCTAAACTATGTGCAGAGAGGGGGCGCCAAGCGACGTGAGAAGAGATAAGTGGAAAATAAAAGCCAGAGGAACAGGTGACGATGGGAAAGACTATCGCAGCTGCTTCTAGTGCACGATTGAGCGAGGTGGAATGCCTCGACATACTGGCTCAGTCGAGAGAGACGCCTAGATGGTCGGTGCGTGACATTGTTCTTGGATAGCTTTCAACACGAAATAAAAGCCCACCTTCGCGGCAGCAACCCAAGTGATGATCAGCCCAATGAGACTAAGGAGGCCATGTCTCACCATGAGAATATATTTCTTTGAGGTGGATTAGAGCAATTGTAAGTCGCTACGAGATTGATTTGAAAGGCCCCAAAATAGAAAAAGAATTAAAACACGTTAATCTAATTAATAAGAGCGAAGAAATCTGAGGGAAAAGACTAATAATAGGGATGGGCACCCAAATTGCTAATATTTGGACCACGAAGCACATAGTGTGCAATTCGTGACTCACTGTGCTGGCACATCCGACTCTCAGCAAGTATTTCATGCTGGGGTCCTAGGTCACAATGGCCCGCTTTCGCAGAGGCAATCATTATAATGAAAAAATTTGTGACCGGTTTTGAAGACCGAGTATTGCAGTATGGACACGCTAACGGAACCTGAGAACAGAACATATGATCCAACTCTAAATGTAGAGGATTAAACCAGCCTTATAACAGAATTATGGTTGGTGAGAAGCATTGGAGATCAAGAAGTAGAGCAAGAAGGTTAAGAAATGGCAGAAAGGCTTTGAATTTGGGTGGGTCATCATATTCTGAATGATTCCTAATACAACAATTAAGCTCCTACATGTTACAAATTAATGGACCACACTTGTGAGAATGATCAACACAAATTATTGTGGATGAGATTTATTATAATGTCGATTCACACACAGACAAGAACACCGTAAACAATTTAAACATCTTATCCCTGTCCCTCCAAGAAAAATGATTGTATATTTTACCGATTCTCATATGTTATCCTAAATGTAGATAATATGTCCATGTGTTGTCGAGGTATGATGTTATCTTGTCGATTCCTCCTATTTAAGGGTTATCTCCAACTAGAAAACTCTAACATTAGCTCATAGGGTATTATGCATTGTAACATGGGTGATGATCTCCCGTATTACCTACTGGGTCAGTATAACTTAATGTGTGAATGCCGTTTACAACCAGATCGCGTACTTGTTAGCCCGAAATGAATAAGAGAACATGCCCATTTCACTATCTTGAACCTTCAATACCGTCGGCACATATTACTTCGTACTGGGCATATTCGTGGATAGCTGCCCTCAAAAACATGTCGGTTAACTGGAGTGGAAGTACTCATTGACCAAGCCATGGCCTTTCGTCCACGCTAGAACATATACCACAACTTGACTAATAAATTTCCAGCCTTATTCCCTTCAGTCTGAATCGGTCCTCTATTCCCTACAGCCCGCTTAATAGTCGAAGCACCCTAAACTCAACCAAACCCCTTGTCATCATTTCCGTCCCCAGCCCTCGTTCAGGGAACAAACACCTCACCCACAACATATTCTCAATCCAATTAATTGTAAAACGGCATTCGAACAATGGCAGAGCTCCCAGGGATTAGGAGGCATACTCCTCGATCTGTTCTTTCTTTTGTACTGTCATATCATTCGCGACAAATGATTTAGTTCGTTCATTTGATTTCACACCAATATTAGATTGATTGCGGGAGATTTGTACCTTCATTTAGCCATGCTCATTCATGGTATTCTTCAACGAAAGCTGCTTGTTAGATTACGTACTTAAGTTGAACATTCGATTATACAACATGTGCTCATACGATGTTTGGAAATTGTTAGTTCGTCAAAGACATGACGGACTTCTTTTCATGTTATGATTTGCTTTCACTTCGAGTATCATTCAGTAGCAAGACTCCACTCTATAGTAACAACTTAAATTTATATAGATCTCACTATGACTCTTTGTAAAAGCCACAACTTGCATAATCCGCCAGAGGGTCTTGAAGGCTAGGAGAACTGGTAGTGCTTGCCTCAGGAGGGAGATTCTGTGTCAGGCTTGATAGCAAGCTCGATTAAGTTAGGTTTAGGCATGGACTAACACTTGGGGGTATCTAATGTAGGTTTTGTTTACGCTCTACCATCCACCTCCACCCGACTTTGGTCGCCTTCTCATCGAAGGCCTTTCTCGTATATTACCATTCAGGACCCTCGGTAACCCTGAGGCCCTTTGTTAGGACTCAACTTTCGATACCGACCTTGGCTATGTAACTCTTACTGAGCAGGCCCCAATATCTGTTGGAAGTCCCTTGCTAGTGACTGAAGCTACGACTAGTCATGTAGCGACTCGAACCACGTGATCGGGTCATATATATCAGGGCCAAATGAGTGTATGCTAAGCAGTAGGATATAGTGTCGTGCTTGTTCGAGTTAGAGAAGCGCAATGATTTGTATCAATGAGAATGGCTTCGATTTTTTATACTAGTTGTCGTGGAAGTTGCTACTAATTTTTTAGCGCTTTTCAGCCATGTTTTCTTATATGATTTTAGGCTCTAGTTTTATCTTGCCTGCAGCTATTATAGTATGTATAGAAGTTAAGGTCGTGTAGAGCTTGATAGAGAAGCCTTTAGAAGTTCGAGACTATCTTAAATTTATTTGATGGTATTATTATTGACTGAAGTTTCTAATGATATAGATTCCTTTTATGTGTGACCTCTTCTTATTTTGCTAAGCTGCAGGACTGTGGAGATTGTGTAGGTTCATAATAAGTTTTATATATGAGGGAATACATTAGATGACTTTCTTCTAATATAGATTTATAGGTGGATGACTCCAACACGTCTTACCATTTTCGATTAAGGCACAAATTTTTATATTAGATGAAAGATTTTGTTGGTTATTTATTTTTGAGTCTTGATCGACTAAATACATTAATGATTCACTATGTTCACACTTATTCCAATTCCTCACCAAATTGTCAATTGTACTCGATGCCAAGTGCTGACTTACTTTACGCAACATACCTAAACAAACATAAATTAAAATAACAAAAGTATTACTATTATAATTCCTTTTCTCAATCAAAAGTTCAAGCTCATACGAGAGGATTAATGCCGCCGAACTACCAATCATATAATTTTGATTTTTGAGTTGAATTTGAATAAACAATTTATTTAGATTTTCATAACAAACACTCAATAAGGTAACGAGCTATACGTTAATAACAAAATACTGGAGAAGATTAGACTCTCCAACTCTTAATACCGTTAGCATGTGTCTCAAAATGCTTACAGATTGAAGCAAATAAAGGCAAACCTATGTCGTCTTAGTGGTCTACTTTTAATCGATACGAACAGCTCAGATCAACAGAATTAGTTGGATGGGTTAGATGGTATGATATCATATTGGAGGAGATATTATAAACTCATTACACTATGGGATGAAATAAAATATGGTTATAGCAAGTACATAAGTTGTATACAAATGATAAAACGCTAGCCAATGCATCGCCGCAGTAAACAGATAGAAATTCTTGCCTACTTTAGTCGCCATGCACAGTACGTAGCGTAGTAGCAGAATTGAGGGCTTTAGATATGATATCCAACGTAATATATTTTCCTCAAAAACCAACAAAGCTAACTAATAAATGAACTTGGCGAGAATAGGTTTCTTAGATAACCCATAACGTGTACCCTGTTATGTGATTATGGTATGTTAGGTTCTTGGACGTCGTCAATACCTCTAATTCGACAATCTGAATATATATAATCAATAAAGCAAATAGATGTTCGTCACGCAAAACTCAACTGTAACAATATGATTTTTCACGCAGATTTTCTAGAAATGATTTTGACATGTATGGGCTGGAACGAACTTAAAATTGATTCTCAAATGCATAATTTTACCACAGCTAAACACTTATATCATCCTATATTTTTATTTGTGGTTAAAATTACTTTTAACAATGGTCTCTGTTAGTTGTTACATTCGATCTCATCTTTTTAAATTTGGCCTTCGACAAGATATTACACGAACGAACACGCACTGAGTACCACAAAGAGCGGAGATGTATGAGCAAGTGACGTTTAATTTTTGACACCGAAAAGTTTAAAATTGATTGGGATGCGAACGCTAACTCCGAAATTAAGGCAGTTAGGGTCTTTAGGTCTCCGGCTATGAAGTACATTTCTCTAGTACTTCATCAAAAACCTGAAAAATATGATCTTCACACCTGGAACTACGGTCTTACACAAAATACGAAAACAGATTAAACATTTCTTACTTAGGCTTAATACATGATGCTCAAAGTATTTAAGAAAAACATATCGAGAAAAATAAGCAAGTAAAATAATGTGTACGACACGTGTTCTTGAGATATTACATATAGGTACAACGGTTAACAGGAGATTAGTGTTGTTTCTCAAAATTTCGTTTTAGACATTTATAAATATTATGATTAAATCTCTGATTATGTATGATTCACCTGAACATTCCTATTTCTTTTTGCACAATACCAGGCTAAACTATTAATTGCTATCAAAAAATTTTTAGATTATTACCCACATTTTTCTCTCTAAAACGGATGGAGTACTATTATATGAGAATAGTATACTAGATTAAATTTTAGTACGACCGAAGCAATAGGCTTATACGATATTATAACTGACTATAATATAATATAGTAATAAGAAAACTTATAACAATCAATGAGATTAAGCCCTATTCTAAATAGAGTAATTATTTATGGGTACTTTGTCAATCATATTTACTTTCTAGTACAGTTTCAATTCGGCTCACGGTTCAGATCACAACATATTTTCTTTTATTCTTAGTGTCCGACTTCGACGCTCAGTTAGTTGTTTCACTACCTCTGATTTCAGCTACTTCAACTCACTTCTATTAAGCTACTTTCAACTCAGTAGCTGTACTCAAGCTTTCAATTCATCTCAGACTGAGTTCAACCCACACTTCTAATGTCAACACTATTATCCAGTTGACTCAACCAATGCCAAATCTTCAACTGTCACTCACATAATAATAGTTACTGGTGAGTAGCCTAAAAGAATGTGGTTTACCGCCTTAAATTCGCTACAAGAACTATTAATTAAATTGAAAAATGATAACAATTAAACTTAATTAACTTTATTTAAGTTCTTTAAAAATTGGAGTAAAAAATTTATTTTAGCACAGCTTGAGTAGTAAAAATATCAGCTCAATAATTAATAATGATATCTATCGTTGTTTATAGCTATGAATATAATGTTAACTGTTATTAACAAAGTAATTGAATAAAATTTTACTCGTGCCTTATATTCCCCCTTCAAATCATTGATATTAGAACAACAGTGGGAGCGAATAAACTGTATATTGCTAAGTCGATCTATTAGGTGTGTCTACTTTTTTTATCTTCTTGCCGCCCTTCACAACAAAAAAACATGTTATAGCTGTAGATAATTACTTTATAGTTGGCACTTATTAGATGGTGATACATTAAAACTTTAAACTCAACTTGAATCTGAACTTCGCACCTGAACTGCAATGGAGCTGAATGAATGAATTACTTTAACCGAATTGAATTATTATATTTATTTTATAAATGTAAGAATGTAGAATATTCGATCTTTAGAAACAAAAAGAGTTGATTGAAGAAGTAAGTCCTGTTAAACAAGCCCAGAGGAATTTAGTGGAGTAGATTTCATCGTCGACGATGAAAAACTATTTGAATAATGCATATTGTATTCTTAGTATATACACTTAAATGAAGCAGTTTGAATTCAATAACTTAATAAATTCCTCAAAAATCGAACATGTACCAGTTTCCAAACATCACTGACCTGGATATTCCTTTACATTTTAATGATAGCATTATTGCGGAATGCAGTCTCACGATTTGACCAAGTGGTATATTCATCGTGCAACCCAGCTTTGAGTCGAGGACCGGCACTTATTAGCTTAATATTATTATATAGAAGTATGACTTTTCTCATAAAACCTCATCATTTGAGACTTAATACGTATATCAATGCCCCTACAAAGCTGGCGCCATAGGCTCTTTGGACCATTATTACTTTTACAGCAATTTTTCGGAACTGGCTTCCTGCCCAAATCCCCTGTAAGAGAATGACATAATAACAGTAATTACCGCGTATACATCGGACGTATATTAAAAATTATTCAATGATGCATCAGAGTGTATACCGGCTGAGAGGGAAGGAAGAGGAGAGAAGAGAAAACTCCATTCTAATTCAAGAATCCAAACAACTCCAAAAGTTAGAGTGAGAAACCTCTCAAGGCAAAATCTTAGGCGGAAACTTAAATAGACTAATATTATAAGATAATGTTTACGTATATTATAGAATTCTACCATAAATATATAGATGAAGTACTTCGTTGACTCAAAAAAAAAAAAAAAGTATTCTTGTCGAATACTATATATTTTTCCTTATCTATTCTTTTATCAATTTTTGACAGCGGACAATAAGCCGCGAGTAAGTTTTCATTTTGAAGACACAACAAAATTTCCAAAAAAGACCATATATTAGATCATGTACATGAATAAAGTAATTTAACGAGTATACCGTACCCAGATCCCCTCCAGTCGTATAATTAACTGCGTAACTTAGTCACGGTGTCCAAAAAACGCTCACAAGACCGCAACGCCGTCTCTTCACCCACAACCGCTAGTCACCACTACGAATTATGTAAACCACTCATTGTTGATTTTATTATATATTTTTTTTAGTCAAACTATCTTACCAAATCTCCTTATAATATGTATCAATACTTATCTTCTGGTATTTGATTGCAAATGAATTTCTTATTTGAAAAATAAATATTGGACAACATTCCAAAAACAAAAAAAATCTTTAGATATATTTTAACGACAATTTTATAATTGCATTAAATAACAAAGATAAAATAGTAGGCTACTTCATCCGTAGTAGGTAGGCGTTTTGGACGACCATTGTAAAACTTTTGCAATTAGAATATGAGACGATTGATGGGTGCTATCAAACATATAATCCCCTTCCAAACAAATAATTACCTCTTGAATGATAAATCAACTTTCATACTCCATTATTGATCGAAACCCTACCAAGCAACTGTACTTTCACCCCCCCTGGGAACGTCGACGCTAGACCGCCACACAACAACGAGTGAACGACACCATCACATAACGTGAAGAATACGTACAACCCGCCCTAGCGGCTAGCGGTGAGTGAAGGAAGGTAGTTGTTGCTCTGAATCTTCCCAAAAAATGGATTTTGTTTAATGAGCTCTCATATCAAAACACCCTCGCTCTTTAGCAGTCCTAAACCATAATACGTACAATGCAGTACATGTGTAAAATACACGAGAAACAATGCAATCGGTGACACATCCAAGCTATACAGCTCCGACCTCTAACAAATTTATTTTGGGGCCAGTAGCAAAAGAAAGTTCAGCCTTGGTTATATGAGAGAGATTTGAAACAGCACTGTGATGTTGTTACTATGGGTACAATTTGGTGAGGATTCCTAGTTCATCCTGTGATTTTTTTTAAAAATGAACTGTTATGTGATCTTACATCTTACGATCTTGCCCTTTAATTTTTACAACAATACGCATTGAAAAGGCATAGTTCATCGCGCACTGTAGGGAATCTTGCCCTTTAATTTTACAAAAATATGCTTGCTCTTTGATTTTTCATCAAAAAATGTCAATAGCTAGAATTTCTCAATAATTATTTATAAAAAACCGTAAACAAGTTGCTTTGATAGTGGATCCTCAATATTATTGTTGAGTGCATGTTTGTTTGGAACTGAGATTATGATAGTTCACTTTTTTTTTTATTTCTTTTTTTTTATGTGGTGCAGTCACTATTGGATTCGAGTTACACATTTACAATTTCGCAGTGAGGATCTCGGATCTTGACATGTGACATATAAGTCTTGAAGCTTTATTATTCACAATCTTTCCTCAATTATATTGCATCAAAACGAATTTCATCTACCTAGCTTATAGATTTCTAATTATATTAACAAATCCACAATTCCGCTACAAAATAAAAAGTCATAGAATTTTCATTGATATTGCAATAATATTCAATAATTAGTATGGGTGCCGAACCACAAAGGCTTCATGTAGCCTTCTTCCCACTTATGGCTGCTGGCCATATGATCCCAATCTTAGACATGGCTAAGCTATTTGCTTCCCACAATGTCAAAACCACCATCATCACAACTCCTCTCAATGCACCAACTTTCACTAAACCACTTGAAAATTARCTCAATGTCGGTCCACCAATCGACGTCGAAATCATCCCGTTTTCTACCAGCAAGCAAGCTGGCCTACCGGAGGGAGTCGAGAATTTCGATCAAACCACGTCTGTTGAAGAGACTATCAAGCTATTCAAAGCCACCAATGTGCTACAAGAACCACTTGAGAATGTCTTGGGGAAATGCAAGCCTAATTGCCTAATTGCAGATTTCTTCTTACCTTTTGCCACTGATGTTGCAGCCAAATTCAACATACCGAGGATAGTATTTCATGGAACAAGCAACTTAGCACAATGTGTTTCATACTCGATGTTCAAGTATGAACCTTACAAATCAGTTTCGTCGAATGATGAGGAATTTGTCCTCCCTCATCTTCCTCATGAAATAAGACTTACACTAGCTCAACTTCCAGAAAATATGAGAGGCCAAGGAGATAAAAAGCTAGGTGATGATTGGATGTCGATATTGWTTGGGTCCAAAGAGGCCGAGGAGAAGAGCTTTGGGGTTATAGTGAATAGCTTCTACAAGCTTGAGCCCGAGTATGCTGATTTTTATAGAAAGGTCATGGGTATGAGGGCATGGAATATAGGTCCGGTCTCTCTATGTAACCATGAAATTGAAGCTAAATTTCGAAGGGGGAAAGACTCTTCAATCGATGAGCATGAATGCCTAAAATGGCTCGATTCAAAGGAGCCAAGGTCGGTCGTGTACATTTGTTTTGGTAGCTTGGCCGATGTCTCAGCCTCACAGCTCAACGAGATAGCCAAGGGACTAGAAGCCTCCGAGCAAGATTTCATATGGGTGGTGAGAAAATGTAGTGAGGATGGTGAAAAGGAATGGTTKCCACTCGACTTTGAGAAGAGAATAGAGGGAAAAGGACTAATAATAAAGGGATGGGCACCCCAAATGCTAATATTGGATCACAAAGCAGTTGGTGCATTCGTGACTCATTGTGGGTGGAACTCGACTCTAGAAGGTATTTCATGTGGGGTTCCTATGGTGACTTGGCCAGCWTTCGCCGAGCAATTTTATAATGAAAAATTGGTGACCGAGATCTTGAAGACCGGTATTGCAYTAGGAGCTAAGGAATGGAACAGAAAGGTGAAATCCAAGTTAAAATGTGAGGATATAAAGCAAGCTATAACAAGAATTATGGTTGGTGAAGAAGCATTGGAGATAAGAGCAAGAGCAATGAAGTTGAAAGAAATGGCAAGAAGGGCTGTTGAATTTGGTGGGTCATCATATTGTGATATGGATTCCTTAATACAACAATTAAGCTCCTATAATAATGCTAGAAATGATACACTTGTTGAAGAATGTTGATATTATTTATGGAATTGWTRCTAAGTGACAATAATCATTATTATTCTATGTATGGATCATCATTCCTTTTTTTGTAACTCTATTTGAGAATAATATTCCGTGTCTTTTTAATACTCTTTTTTTTTTTGGTAATAATGGGAGAGTTTAATTAAAATAAAACATTAATGTGCCAACTCCTAAACATGGGAGCTAAAACATCTAAAATCCTGAGCGACAAGCTCATTACAATAATCTGGTGGATACACCAAATATCTACCCATAAGGCCCAGCCCCTCATCCTTCCTGGCAGTCTTAGCTAACAGATCCGCAACCTTGTTCCCCTCACGTGGCACATGTTCCAACACCACATCCTTCAAGCGCTTGACCATCTCCCTGCACATAACAAGTACGTTAAAAGTATGATCCCTAGCAATCTCACTATCCACAATTGCTTGTATTGCAACATTATTGTCACTCTGAAGGACAACACAAGTCAACCCCTCTCGCTCGATGAATTCCAGGGCCTTTAGAATACTCCAAAACTCAGCTTCCAATACCGTGTGCGCATAACGTCGAGCTTGGAAACCTGCCCTCCAGCTCCCTGTTCGATCTCTAAGAACCCCTGCGAGGCCCGCATAATGATCACGATGAACAAAGGAGGCGTCGACATTAAGCTTGAGCCAACCTTGAGGTGGCGGTATCCATTGCTTAGGGGAAAGCACAAGTTTAGGCTTAGTGGGAATCTGAGCTGCCAAGAATTCTATGGCATTGGATTTGGCTGATCGAATTAGAATCGTAGAGTTGACTGGGAATTGGTCTTCCATGACCCATTTATTCCTTCGTTTCCAGATATGAAAACAGAGGAAGGAGAAGTAAGTAGACCATGGAAGGTTAGTAGGGGAGGGAGAAGAAAGGTTGGTTTCTAGCCAGGTGTGCAGATCATGAGAGTAGAAGTCATCGGGTAGTGTGAACTCCCCCCAAACAGACCTAGCAACACAACAATCCCTTAGTACATGTAACGTATCTTCTATCTCAGGGCAAGACTTACATATGGGGTCGAAAATAGCATGTCTTTGGGTCAAGAGTTTCCTATGAGGAAGACGGTCATACCAAGCCAACCAGAAAAACACACGTATCCTCGAATTGGTGCTCAACTTCCATACCCACTGGTTATCCACATGGCCATTAAATAATGTGGAATAAGCCAGTGAAGTCTGGAATTTCCCTCTGAGTACAAAGTCACTGGTAAGAACATCATGTGTGTCTCCCGAACAAGGCACCGGTATTGACCAAATTTTCTCAAGGATGGTCTTGGGAAAAACAAAGGAGATGTTCCCTAGATCCCACTCTCCTTCCCTAACACAGTCCTTAACCGTAATTGTGTTTTCCAAATTATTCAAAGGCCCTATAATTAACTCCCTCAAACTTTGGCCAAAACACCAATTATCCCCCCAAAAATTAATCGACGAGCCATTCCCAATTACCCAGGAGGAGGAAGAGTTCAACACGGACCATCCTTTACCAACACCCTTCCAAATAGGTGAGCCACGATGGAATGGAGTCACCCCATTATGCCTCACATATTTCGAATGGATACACTGTTGTGCTAAATTCATTGGTCCTTGGCTCAGCCTCCATCCTAGTTTTGCCATAAGGGCTTGATTA